>VOMN01046995.1:0-23788 GCA_014899125.1 Orchestia grillus | reverse complement strand
ACTGAGTTTCTGAAGCACTGCTTTCACTACTACTACAACTACAACAACTTGTCTTGATCCCTGAGGTTCACGTGGCAATATGAACAATGTGCTGACTTGACAAGCGCACTGATGCTTGCCCTTTGCCTTGAACTGAAGGAACTACGACTGATGATGACGTACAGCAAAAGGAATCTGCGCTCTTCAGGAATTTGTGACCAGGCAAACACGAGCTTGAAGAGAAGAAATATCTGTATAAGTATGATGATTACTTGAAGTACAATGCAGATTTAGTTTCCAAAATATGATGGTGATAACAACTGGGGAGCGACACGCACCTTTCAATGCTCTGCCACACGTGTTACTAAATAAGGATGTTGGAAGCTGTAGAATATACTTGTTGTGGCCAGCAAACCGGCCTACGGCTACACTGTGCAATTTTACTTCTTGAGCGGAGGGTGAGCTGTAGAGATGGAACTTCACATGCTAGAAAAAACTAACTGCAGTTTTAAAATCAGCGTGTCAATTGTGGGCTAAACAAGTTTAAAGATTACCTGAACTAATGTTATTTGAAAATTCTTCTGCGTAGAAACTCATCCTGCCCTTCTAAAATGAACGTTTTCTCCGTAGCGAAATACTTTCCATTGCTTTTTTCATCTTTCAGTGTAAAATATTGCACGTTTCATGCAATGATACATAATCATATCATTTCTTTATGTTCACCAAAATCCATTCTTCAATTCCTTTACCAGTTCCAATAAAATATCAAGACGGCTGCTCAGGATGGTTTCTTCGCCCCATTCACTGCATGAAGTAGCGGCGAAAGTAATCTTCCCATCCCGCGCTACCGTTTTGGTACGCATGTTATACATGGTTGCTGCTGCCGCCGAAGCAACGCGGCGCACACCCTGCAACACCATCCATCAGTGTCGCCAGGTCCCTGTTTAGCGGCGCAATGGTCGCCGAAGCCGTATCCTGGCTACTGCTCCTCCTTGTCATTTTTTATCCTCGCCGCCTGTTTACTTCTTCGGCTAACCAGAAGCTCCTGTGCCCCCTGGCTGCTTGTTTCTATAGCCGTACTCTGTTGCAGCGACCGCCACCATAAATAGGTACACATTACTTAATGGTCTCGCTCCTCCCTAAGTACGTGCGTAAATGCGCGCGCGGAGCGTCCGACGGGATATGCTCACCCTTGTTACAGCAGGCGTCTTGGGAGCGTGTGTCTGTCTGGAAGCATTTCCGCTGATTTTTTCAAGGTAATGCTGGAACGTTCGACGTGTTGCTGATAGGATTTTATTGACGCGCTCGGTTGTACTTGGGGCCTTCTTCGTGCGCCAGGGACTGTGAATACCGTAACTGGGATACGTCTCGAGAGCTTCATGTGGACGGTATACAAGGCATCCACGAAAAATGTATGCATACACTTCTACTACTTACTATACTACTTCTATGATACCGATTTATCATGGAAAAAGTGGAGTTCAAAGGGTTAAAAAAGATGCATGCAACGGAATATATGGTAGCATAGATACGAAGGTAAAATTGAATAATCTTTGGGAGTCGATGAGCACTTTCTTCGACGACACTGTAGCTTTCTTGCTGTATTTGTTGCATCCGTCAGGAAATGGAATCGAAAGAAAATTGTTTCATATTTATTATAAATGACTGTTTATTGTACAAAATGTGTACATACATGTTAATGAAATAATACGCACTAAAAGACGTGTCCCTGAAATGTATAGGAAAACATCTAGAGTAATGCCATGGTGTGTTAGTCTATTAGCATAGCAGGCCCTACCTAAGTCTCGGAAAGTACACCACGCGTCCTGGATCGGTCGATCTCATCACGCTCTCTGCGGTGAATATGTGATGCTCCGATGACATGTCTGGTACTTGGCCATGGAGACCGAGGCAGTTTTTCTCAAAAATAAGCTCCCGGCCACGTTGAAATAGAAAGAAACGACAGGGAATCGGTAAAGCACCTGGCGTGTACTACGAGTGCAGCATCTGAAGTAACTTATCTCAAAGACAGCTATCGCGCAAATAAGTGAGAAAAATGGGAGGGAATTAAGCCTCAATCACAACTTTTCAATACTCTTTCGCGGTAAAAATGATGAAAGTTTCTAATAGGACAGCTTCGGTTGGGAGAAATGCAAAGTTTTAGCAGATGCGCGAGTCTTGATTTATAATCCTACGCGCCGGTCGCGCTGGCGGCGGACTGCAACGCGGACCAGCTACCGATCCTCGCGCGTTGCAGCGCCGCCGCGTTATGGTGCGTTACGCTGGTGCTCAAACCTACAACGGCCGAATTATTCCTGCGACTAGACTGCATCAAGCTTTGCACGACAAATAAGCTCTAGTCATGTGTATATCTGTAGATGTATACACACGCGATAAAAGTGCATTTATCTTTGCGTGAAAGACCTGCAGAAGCCTTGTATGGAACGGGACCATGAAGTACATCTGGTCCTTGTAGGGTTAGGGCACGTAATTTTTCTGCGCTCAGTTCGAGGGCGTAAATGTGTGTTATTAGCGCCGTAAAATATGATTCCACTTATTTATTCCACCTTTGAGTCGCCCAGGATTGTCATCTACACGAGTTGGGTGTTGCAAGCTGCTGGCATTTGGTGTGCTGAAGACGCCGGCTGATATAGCCTGGGTCGTGTAACATGATCATTTAATTTGTACTTTTACGGTTTTTATTTACGCATCAATTTCACCGACTCTAAGAGTTGTGGCGCATTTTCCACATCAGGTTTCTTTGATGATGAACTTTAAATTGTTTGGAACATCGGGTCTGAGTAGTGGCAAGTGAGTCGCTTCACATTGGAGAGCTGGGGCTACTGCGCGTAGAATATCGTCAAATAATTCTGTTAAGAAAGATGAACTAGTGCAGATAGCAGGACGAAAATTGGAGCCTTTTTTCACGGCTCACAACTAGATAATTGAAGTAGAGATCAGCATGGTGCACTTTAAGAACAGGTTACACCTGCTGACCGTTCAGTGGATGTGCGGTTGAGTTCACTCCGTAAGCTCTAGGAGGGAAGCTGTGAGTGCGCTCATTAATTGTAAATATTCCATTATGCCAGCACCTCCAACCATATTTGTGCGTGTATTTCTAGTCTAGATTTATTGCACATCAGTGCGTCAGAATCCAATAAATGTAAGTAATACTCATTTACTAGCATATCAGCAGAACTTTACAAGTCGCTATAGAAGATCTCCGTCAGTTATAAATTTGATTTTTGATGTGACCTAAAACGCCTGATCTCAGCCTGCCGCTCTCACCCAGCACAGCCAAGTGATCTGGAGCTCAGGGCTGCTCGTGAGGCTGCGCTGCGCAGGCCGAGCTGCTGTTTTCTTGCGCAGTTTAGTTCTTATTTTGGAGCGGTGGTTTCCGCGCAGAGGCGCCGCTGCCGCACTGCAGTTCTGCGGTGCTCTAATTGCCGCGTGTGACGACCGCAGCCCTGAGAGGAGCTCTCTCCGCGCCTCCGTCTCGCATCCTCCGCATCCTGCGCTCCCTGCAACGTGTAGCTCCGACGGCGTCTGCTCTGCTCAACGTGTAGCTCCGACGGCGTCTGCTCTGCTCAGCGTGTGGCTCCGACGGCGTCTGCTCTGCTCTTCACCGACTGGCACATGTCAGGTGGCCGTGCTTTAGGTTCGTGTTTTCGCGTACGTCTGGGAAGAGGCAATCGTGCAGTACGTTCTTACGCGTACTTGTGTACTCTCCCCTGCGGTGCACAGCGCATTCGGTAGCATTCTGTCGTTGCTTTGCTTGTCTTTGTTAGGGTTTCTTGCTGGATCAATTCGCAGATGCGTTTTTTTTTTGTGTAAGAGCGACTTACACATCGCCTGTCTTGGGGCTACCATCCCTACGTTACCTTTACTCTTCTTGCCTGTGTGTATGTGTAGGTATGCATAGATATGTATATTGCACATATACATTTTACTCGCACATTCTACTCCTTTCTTGAGACACCTTTGTATGAACCAGCTATAAAACAGCATGATCTAACCTAATCTCCAAATAATTTGCGCAGTTTACTCGGCAACATATGCCGTTGCGGTCTCAGTTTACTACTTAAAATTTGACGACTCCCTAATCTGACGCTACATCTTCCTTCTGAGTGTATCCGTTCTCCTCTCTCCCAACGCACCCCCGAATGCGGCCACTTGCACAGCGCTCTTGGCTTGTGTTTGGTTCCGCTATTTGTACTCGCAACTTAGACTCTTCATGAGAAATGTTGCAGCAAGCTCGTTCTCACGGGTTGACTTTAATTAATTCGCTCTGCATGAACCTGGAACTGCGTACGTTCCGGCGATTGCAGTCTTCAGGATTTTGCTGTATTCTTCGCACACTTTGACGATTATCCGATTATACATTGATGAAATGAACGTCTGTAATAAGTGTTTTATGAAGCGGAAGTACCTTCCGCATTAATCAGATCAACACTTGGGGTGAAAATTCATGGCGTTCTCCCCTCCACAACGGATGAGTGTTTAGGTAGCGAAGGGGAACTTCATCTTAATCTGATGGGTGTTTGCGTGATGGCTGTCACCCACAGGGGTGATCCAATCACCCTCACCCTCGTATGCCCGCAGACACAATAACGCCTCCACTAGAGGCACAATGGAGTCCATAAATGCCTTTAGTGGAGCAGCACAATGGCAGGCATTGGCGCAGCGCTGGCAGGCCTACACAAAGATTGTACGATTAATTAGAGGTAGAATATTTTACCCGCCAACTTACGTTATGGCCTACATTTAACTTGGTGTTTTTTGCGTCTGTATTTCCGGACAGCTACAGGAGCTAATTTTTAAATGGCATTTCGTCAGATGAGTTTTTTGTTTGTCAATTTGACTATTCGATTTAGGGACGGTTTCGTCCGAGTTCAGTGGCAAAATCCACCCGGAACTCTGCAACTAAAATGGCTGCCACGTTCGCGGCTCGTTAGTGTCGCCGTGAAATTGTCTAATATCGTCCACCAAACTCCACATCGCTACAAAAACATGCGAGATTTTACTCAGCCCTACTACTACTATAAACAGACGCCTGAAAACCAATTATTCAAGTTGCCGATTTGCTTTCGATCCTCTCGTCACTTGGAGCTGCCGAGAGATGGATCCGAACGCAAACGAAGAGACGGGCGCGCGCATGCGTAACGCAGTTTGTTTTGCCACTCGCGGGTTGTCTGCCACTGCTCGCCAGTGCGGGCTTGGGTGTAGAGCCCTCAGATGGATGAGCCTCACACGTGACGGGTCATCACACAACGACTTCACGAGCGCCAAACATACGAGACACAAGCTCAAACACCAGTCCAAACACCAGCTCAAACACGCCTCAAGAATGCCTTTAGTTTCGCTGCTTTAGCACCTTTTTCCTCTGAGGGCTGGTGGCTATAAATTTTCTCTCCCTGATGAGCGGTACGCAGGCAACGAAAGAATGCCTCCGAGAAGGCATGCTTCATTTTCCGCATAGTAAGAATGCGCTCTGTGAAGAGCTGCTCGATTTTCCTCAGCCAAAAGAATTTGTTTTCAATGACTAGTATTTCAGGAATGAAGCAATCGATCTGGACGACGTGTTGGAGCATCGATTTTCTTTCTAGGTTGCTGAATATATTCGCAGTGAATTATTTTTTACTCATCGGCATTAATCACATTATCTACAGGGTGGACTGCAATCTCTTCAATCCTTCCTAAGTTAGTGTACATTCTTGTGTTTGTCGGATGCTTTGTTTCATAAAAGATATTTATGCAACTTTCTTAGACTTAAGAACAATTTCGGCGTTTGACGGGAGTGCGGGAGGTGAATGCTTAATTACTGCATTAAATTTTCGAATAACAGCTCCAGTTTACCTCGCTGTCACTCGTTTGCATTGTAGCGCAGCTTCGATTAGAGTTGGTCCTTTAAAATGTTGGACTATAGTGCGTAATTTTATTGGCAATCTTTTCGAATTTATTCCTACATCAAGTGCGTATGCGGTTTTCTCCTTTCAGGAAAAGTGTTTATTAAATTGTTCTAATTTGCAAAAGTTCTGTTATCGATTCCAAATATGAACGCTTTTATTTTGAAAATCGAAGTCAGCGGATGAAGGCACGCAACAACATTGCGTGACCACCACTTGATTTTGGTGCTGTTGTATTGATATCATAACAAGCTCTTGTTTTCGTGCAATTTTGGCATCTCGATTTGGCTGCATTGTTCAGTTTGAATCCCTGAAGGCACCTGTAGTAATAAGCGCTATTATTTTGCGGTTACTTTTCCAAAGGACACCTGCTATCTTGCAGTACCTCTCGCTGTCATCAGTCTGTTCATGACGTTAGTGTCTTCTGAAAGAATGTTTCCACTTTAATCTAAGTTCCAGACCCGAGGGTCGCTTGGTCTCTGTATCTCAATATATATGTTTGTGTTGCTATGTTCAGGAACCCCCTCACAACCATGGCGTCCACCACCGAAACGCAGGGTGCACGTCTGACGTGCTCGCTTTAAAACGTGGAGTCGTGATCACATCCCCAGTCGTTCAAATTCTATAAAACCTAAGCTTCTCAATTGGGATTTCGGCGTCCAACTGTGACAATTATAAAGCGTCGATGTACCGCTTGACCGCTGTTCCAAAAGAGCTCAGAGAGTCTTCTAGCTCAAAAAACTGTCAATAGTTGGAAGCTTAGGGAAAAGTTTGAGATTCGACTAAGGTACCTCCGCAGTGTGGCACTAAAATTTAATGTAGGTCCTGGATGCGATCTACCGTGTTTCCATGGCTCCTTCCACGGCGGTGCGGGATCTGATAGGCAATTTGAACGTACCTGTGTGATGATCCCCGCCGTTTCGTACGGCGAATGAACTGCCTTCATGACTTGGTGGTTCTCTAGTCTTCATATCCGTGCGAACCTCTATACTCTTCTATCATCAAGACATAAAAAGCAACTCTTAGCGTCTGCTACTCCATGCAAAGCCGTGCACTCGCCTCGTAAAATATGTCCCAAGAATGCCGCATTTTCCGGACACTTGCCCATTTATGCTGCGGCAGCTATCAATATAGCCATTACGATAATTAACGCACGTAATTGACGCGTTTGAAGGCCTGGAGCTTCTTCTTAGTCTGGCGTCCTGGTCATAATGAGAAGGACTAATTAAGCGGCTATGTCAACAATTATTTCAGCTGCTGTAGCTCTGGTGATCTTTTCGGCGTTGTACATATAACAGCTGCTTTACGTGCGCAAAGGGGGTGTGTTGCTGTAAAGAGGTTTTGCTGAGTAAAGCTAGCTTTCTATTCAAGGGTTGTATTTTTTACTACGTTTTAACACCGTGAAATTCTTATCTCCTGGTAAAAATTCATTTTATTCCATTTCTGTTGAGTGTACCTTGAGTGTTTTCTATTTTTCAATACAATGAACTACGTCGTTCAATTAATCATATTCCGGGGTGTATTCGAACTAGATTCGTTCGTATAAATTGTAAGATTTTGTTTTTTTAAACTAAAAGTATTTCACGGAGATCGCACATGCTCATGAAGGGCTTTGCCTCTTAATAAAGAAGAGCCTGTGTAAGCGGGCACATTTCTATTGCAAGCGAACGTTTTAGAATGAAAAGATACCCGGTGTTACAGTAAAAAATTCTCATAACTAAAACCTAAATCCCAAGCATTCATAACTACAATCTAACGTGTCCAAAAGACAAGTGTACACAACGCACAATCGTGCCACTTTGTCATACCGACGAACAATTTGATAGCGCTGCAGTCACTGTTTACGTGACGCTTATAGCTAGAATATTTTTTTAAAAAAAGCCATTGTACAAAGGGTTGAAAAAATAACAGTTCCAAGAGGATAGCTGAAAGACGGGCAATGATCTCGTATTGCTTCGCATTTGCAGCTGAGATGTATAGGGAACAATTGCACTGTCGCTGAGTCTAAGTTTCCGTCAGTAGTAGTGAGGTTAGTTTATTCCGTGGCATTGTGTGATGCTGCAATAAATCTCTCATTCTCGTCCATTGTTTCTCCTTCACACTTCCAATTATTTTTAGTATGAAGCTCAGCGTGAACAGCAACAAGCCTCTTGGCCGGGAAAATTCTTTCGCGGACTCGTTGATTAAATTGCCAGGCATTACTAAATGTATGAATGCGTCACCCAAACGAGATTTTTTAGCGAGTGCTCACACGTAATCCACGCAAATGTTGTAGCAATCCTCGTTTTTCTCCACTTACGAGAAGACGTAACTCCTCACATGGTCTTCCTGTGAGCATTTTTGAGCTCCAATAAAATGAGATGGAAAATGCCGCAGCTCTAATTTGTGTTGATGAAGTCGTAAGGACGGCAAGGCCTGACTTCCAATACACTCTCAAGTGTGCGTCGAAGTTTCATCAACGTTTCATCAAGTTTGCATCGACGCATGCCGAGTTGATGAGGCATTCCTGTGCTCCCAGCAACCGTAGTTTGCAGAGCTCATTGATTCTGATGCATCGTTAAGTCTATTGTGGTTCCGAGAGACCGGCGATAAAGCGTCTTAATAAAATTAGATGGCCGGTAATACGTTCCTTGCTCCGGTGGCTCGACGATGCATAATGAGGCGAGTCCCTCTAATGATGCTCGTAATGATGATATTGGCATATACTGAGCGCTTTTATTGGTCCTAATGACCAGCATTAGTGCCTTATAATTATAATTAGTGACCTTCGTCATCACAATTGTGGGAATGATTTTATCTGTCCCACTCTCTGAACTTATCCTCAGCAATGATAAAACTCGACTTCGCCAACTGTCGGGGGTTTTACATTATTTTCCAGTACCGAAAAGAATTGATATGATGCTTAGTATTTGCAAATGTGTTAACAATGGTGGCACAGGCTGCGGATTCAACGGCTTCCTGATGAGATGAAATTGTCTCTCGTTCCGATGCTAGAGTCGTCCAGCGACGTAATGGCGACTTACGGCTTGTTCCCTCTAGGTGTGACCTGTAATTGGGTTCCTAGCGTCAGGTGACACGTTTGCTGCATGGCAGGGAAAAAGTTTTACTTAGCAAAGCGTATCACACTTATTAACGCTCGTTAACTTTGTCTTAATTTGCCATTATTTGGTTGAATCGAAAACTGTTACACATCTCAATTGCTTGGATGTACTAGTTCTCTTCTCAAAGTAATTTTATCATGGGTGTACTGATGTGCTGTAATTAAATCCAACACTTCTGCTCAGGCTGCGTGTTATGAGCGACAACAGCCGGTAATTTCTGTCATATCACATCCTGGAACAATATTTTGCCATCTGTCTGTCGACTAAACTCTCCAGCGACCGCCTTTAACTTATCCGTACCCATGCAGGGCGCGGCATGTCGGTAAATTTCTCGATTGCGCAAATATATTTTTTTGGGTGCTTAGTCTGAGTATATGAGTACATTTTTTACACACCAATTACATTTGCTTCTAATATGTATGAGCATTCAAAAACATAGGCCGATGAAGAAACGGGTGTGGGGAAGATTTTCTGTTTTCAAATTTCTTTCAACTAAAATGTCTTGGAAATACAGTTTCATGCGCAGTATGAAATCCCCTGTTCGTGCATAAGAGAAGCATGAGAGGCGTGAGACGTCTGACAATGTGATATTTGACGACCTGTTGTATTGTTGACTCATACAGCTCACGCCATCTTGTGTTAGCATTTGAGGGCCGATGTGTATTTCTATGTATAAAAACGCAAACGAGATCTTGTGTGTTGAATTTCAATGTGTCTATCTAGTTGTGTGATAGAAATACTTGATCCTACTCAGAGTAAATCATTTCACGTCCTCAAATGTGCAATACTGGATGCGTCTCACGAACAACTCTTTGGTACCGAGTCCTGTAGTAATATTGAAATTGGATGGACACCTTTACTGCTCAACACAGCTGGCCAGGATCACGCACTTCAGCAGTACTTTAACCGTTAATTGTATTTTGTATCATATCTGATAGTGTTTCCTAAAATTAAACAGCGTTACTGTCCTGATCTCTTAAGAATTACTGTTCTTTAACTCCTTTTAAGAAATGGTGCCGCGAAGAGTTAACTCGGCTTCCTCGCTCAGGAGGATGTGCTGCTGCAAATCACCTTTCAGACGTTCAAGGTGTTAAAAAAGTCCGTTTACATTTGTGAAATTTAATTACAAACGCAATTGATAAGATATAGTTTGACTTCTTCCAATAATTGTACACTGTGGATATCAAATTTTGTAATTCATTTTAATCACGTCAAAAAAGTCAGATTAATTGATCCTATCATTTACATTCGAAATTAAATTTTAAAACTCTAAATCTACTTCATAGGAGCCCGGTTCTTTTTGTGATGCTATTTCTCGTGAAATACATAAGCCTCCTAGCGTCACCGCATAAGAAATAGATGAAGTGAAGTGAGCTAACTGAGTGCAATTTTATCTTCAACCTACAATAGATTTGTGTTGCGTCCCTACAGGTCATCACTGAGGAATGTGCTCGGAATATAACCAGCAAATTTTACTACAAGAAAGCTGTAGGTTAATTTTTTGGCCCGTGCCAAAACATGTGCGTATTAAAAATAATTTGGCATTAAATTTTTTGGCATGCGAGTATAATCTCCGCCATTTTGGTGCACCGTATCCTGTGATGCGCCACAGGGCGTGCTGTTCATGCGACAGCCATCGATCACTGACGTCGTCCAAATTGCATCCATCTACTCGTTTATTTTGGTTTGTTGTTTGTGTTTCTTTTACTGCTGTTGAAATGCCTTCCTTTAGATGCTTTCAGAGCTGAGCTTGATATCATCCAGCACTCATTGTTCATAACCGCTATTGGGCTCAATTTTTAGCCCACCTTGCTTCTTTCATTAAAGAGTGTTGCAATTATTGTACTTCTCAATTGGTACGGTGCACTATTTTTCTTCTCGTCAGAATTGAGCGATGTGGCTACTGATCCCCTGTGATTAAATCCCAGGCTTCTTTTTAGGTATTTGTCATGCAAGTCCGTAATTCCAGAAACGAATTCAGTTTCCATATCTGACGGGATCGTAAAAAATTTTGTTTGTTCCTGAAATTAAAAACAGCTGTTTATAGCGTGTGCAGCTGTAGAGGCCGCAGCTGCACGCGCAGGAGTTGCTGTGTATAATGGCAGTTTCGGCGGTGTCTCTCGAGAACAGCGCATTGAAATTTTTTACCGCGAACTTCAACTATTTTTCATTCTACGGTCCTCCACTCAGTGTGAAGTAGCGGCACCGCACTTCATGCTTCCAGTGCCAGAATTGGTCTCCCATGTCGCCGGCATCCGTGGTACCACCGTCGGAACTGTGGTTTGTGGTTATCAACTGTTTCCGCATCAGTGTAGGTCATTCTCAATGTCCTAAAAACGGTTACTTCTTTTAATACCTACTTGAGAAGACTATATTTTGTAGTGTTTGCATCTGTTATTTTTATTTCCTACATTTTTAATAATTTGATTTTCCACGCACTCGGTTGGTGAGTGAACAGGACGAGCTGTTGTCGACTACCTCTTCTCGACGCCATATAGTCTACGGGACCCGCGCATCCTACATCGCACCGACATCTTACACTGCAGCAACTTAAGTTGGTATCTGAAACAGATATGTGAGCGGTAACGATGGTCATTGAAGACTGCTCAAGTATGGACAACTCAAATGAAAATTTTGATCATTTGAATGATTATTTCTAGTGTGAAACTGAAGTACTCAACCCTGGAAAGGAATGGTAACTTTAAATATACTGTAACTTTAAGTGAAGGAGAGACTCTTTTAAGTCCACAGGGAAAAAATTGGAAAGTAAATTACGGGGTATGAGATACCTGAGGCTAAAATTCTTAGGTTAATTGAGTGTGTGGAATGATAATAGAAAGGGGCACCGTAGCAAATAAAGACGCTTACATTGCTTCTGACTTCGTGCGAGGATGCTTTTCTAAACTTCTTCATGCTTTGTTTTAACTTCGATATGGAGGAAAACGTACTCAAATTTTGAAAACATTGAACATAGAACTAGCGCCTTCAAGCATGTCTTCACAAATCATTTCTTCGCCGACAATATGAAGAGTTGTAAAGTGAAAGCGCAGCCCGCCTGCAGAACTACCATAGGTTCCCGCGCTGCTTGGTACGGTTAACATAAAGCTAAAACGGCGAAAATTCTGAGCTTTTAACTCTGCCTTAGTCTCCTACAATTGGTTGATTTGGAGGCTAAGTCAAGATTACGAGCGCTCAGGCAAAATTGGGGTGATACAACACCCCCGGACACGAACGCTGGGTCAATGTGAAGCTTTAAATGATATATTTACTCAGTTAAATGGTATTGTAGCTACTCTTATCTTCCAAAAATGGCCTAAACTACAAAACCTGCTTCTTTGATGTCTTACGGGGTATAAGATAGGCAATAGGGTTAGGTTTGTGTATCATATGTTATGGGGACTAGCGATCCCAGAGGAGTACTGTTAGGTTTCTTTAGGTATAGGTAGGTCTTCGGAGTTTCTATTTTTCTTTCGAGAAAATTTTGTTTTAATTTCTACAAGCGTTTACACCATCTTCGCTCTTTCTTCGGAGTCTTTTCTCGCTCATCTTTCTTAACTTGCTGTACCTAAGCGCAGGGGATCCTGCGCCAGGACACACTTTGTGCATAGATTCCCCGTTTTCTGTAGTCCGTACTAGAAGGCCCGTTCTCGCCGCACGACTATGACCACGCTTCATGTGCACAGAGAGCGTCAAATCGAGACCATGATAATAATAATAATTTAGTTGAGTAGCGTTGTTTCTGTTGTGATCCTCCGAGAAACGTGAGGGTTGATTATTTCTTCGTTCGCAGAAAATAAAGTTTGTCCTTCTGTTCCCGTGAAAATAGCATTCCTCAGCAGTACTTTTGCAGCTATCCCAACTAGAATAAGCAAAGCACCAAATGTTACAGGAATGTGTTGCGCTTCTAAATTTAATCCCTTACCAACCGAATCATTCTTGCGATAAGACTGCAAATAGCAGTTCTCGAAAACTATCAGCATCCCTATGAAACAGAACCTTGTGGTCCTTTTGGTCGATAAATCAACCCCTTTGACATCTAAATTTTTTTGCAAGAACTTCTTCTTTTGGCTGCTCTCGCATATTTTAGCTTCTTCAAACGGCTCGGACTCTCCTTAACTTGGTGGCAGTAGCAACTCTAGTACCAACTCTAGTAGCAACAGTCAACGTTGATCGGGTTTGCACGCCACTTCCCTGCGTCCAGCACTCGCTGCCTTGCGCGGCGGGGGGGATGCTGCGGATGATGGAGGCGATGGTCAGCACCAGAAGGACGGGTCGGTCAAATTGATCCATTTCAAAACTTCAAATCACTAGAGCCAGCTATAATTAATTTGATGATGAAAAGCTTAAGATATTTCATTTCCATTCTAATTTATTAATATAGCAAGAAAATATCGGACTGGACGGGAGAATGATTCTTTGATTCCAGTTGGGCTATTTGAACGGGCGAGTTATGGCGTGAAGATGTAAGCATCGGAAGTGGTTCGATGCTCTCGTCACGTAAATGGCCATCACGTTGCGTTTAAGAGCACAAATCGTGTTTCAATAAGATCGCGTACAGCATTAGTGGTCAGCATCCTGGCACCGTTGTGTAGTATAAAGCACGGCTTGAACTTCAGCTAATGTTGTGCTGCAGGTACATCTGTCAGGCTTTGAAATGCGTGTCTGTCAGGGGTTTACTTGGCGTGGTTTTTAGCTTAATTGTGCATTCGTTTTGAAGAATTGATGTTGACCGTAACTGCTGACGCGCCATAATTCTCCTGCTGCTCCTCACTTTGAAAATTCTTTTTTTAATCGAAGAGGTGAAACAATGGAGAACTTATACATCGTGAACAGTTTTAGGTACAATTCGAGGTAAACTCTATATAACTACTGTTGTCGACTTGATGCATTCAAAATGACGCCAACAGAGCTCAGACAGGTCTCATTCAGACGCAGCTTCAAAGGGGCAGCTGGGCTGTAGGCTTTCAATATGATACCCGTGCGACAGTTTATGTGCTGCCTTCAAACCTGCTGTAAAATAATTAGATTCTATTAGCCCTCAACTACTAGCTTGTCGTATCATCTCCGCACATTTTACTTTCTTCTTTTTAATTGGCGTTGTTGGAGGAATTAATTATATGAATAAAAGGTTTACTTAATTAATCATTTAGTCAGCACACGAGATACCAGACACGACGTTCTTCAAAGGCCTCTTCATAGCTGGAATGTCTTCAAACTTGTGGTAAATTACTTCATTGTGCGTCGAGATGACGATTTTGTCCTTCCCAGACGCCCTATTTTGAGGTGGCATCTGACGGGCCTGCGCTAGAGCCTTTGTCTGCCATCCGCCCTCGCCTGCTACTGCAATGCTGCAGCCCTCCCGCACCTGCGTGGGCTTCTGTGCCCGTCAAATCTCCTGGGATTTCAAAATATTCTCTGGCTTTGTTGTGAGGACTGTTGCACAGTTTCGGTGAATTCGATCAGTTTCATTTCGCGTTGATTTTTTGGTACTTCGTTACTTCAATGATTTTCTATCATTCCTATAATTCCTACCGTATGTTTAGGTATTTGCCTTTCAATAATATTTTCGTGCATGACATGGCCAATTGTATCAGAAGACTCGCATCTTTGCGTTTCGTTTGTAAGACGCAGCATATTTTTTATCATGCTTTTTCCGGAAGAGACGTATTATGAGGCACGGTGTATTAAAAATCCCATTTTCATAATGCTGTACTACGAGTCTTTCCAAGTGTAGAGATGCTTGAATCTGCTAGAATGCGTAAGTTGATTTTTTTACTTGGGAATATCCCCAAAATAAGATATTTGAAGCAACCTGAGGGTATACCAGTGACCTTACGAACTTGCTTCTGTATACAAATATAAACTCGTTCACTCTCTCACCAAAGCAGCCACCCTCGTTGCGGCGGCCCCTGCTGCTGCGGGAGGAATCCGATACTCCGGAAGGTGTTAATGTCTCTTCGAGAGCCAAATGTAATGGAGAGAATGTAATTTTCTCTTGGTTTGTACAAGGTGTCTCTCAGGTCTGGCCGCACTGGAAATTTTAGTAGCGTGTTTTCACCTCCGTATATTATGACTTTTTCCCTCTGCCAGATGCGACATCGATTGAAAGCACTAAGAGTGAATAGGCCAAAATTTGTTGCAATGTAGAGGATGGATGGCATCGCGTCCAGCTGAGCAGATTACAACTTATTCAATGTTCTATTTACAAGGGCTTTTAATGGTCGATTTATTATTGATGGGCCTAATTTTTATACCATGTTCGAAGGGCCCTAGACTTTCACCAGCGAAAAATGACTACGAAAATAGGGTGCGCTGTTTATGCGTTTGGAGGACACACTAAAGGACGCCGCTC
This sequence comes from Orchestia grillus, assembly GCA_014899125.1. Taxonomy (NCBI): domain Eukaryota; kingdom Metazoa; phylum Arthropoda; class Malacostraca; order Amphipoda; family Talitridae; genus Orchestia; species Orchestia grillus. The sequence continues at coordinate 8,450 of VOMN01046995.1, read as the reverse complement.
TGAAGCAGCGTCGAGTCACAGTTCTCAAAACGAGAGATTTTGAAACGTAGTTAGAATTTTGATCGAATAGCAGATCCAAACCAGAAGTTCAAACCAGGGAACGGATCGACGTAAGACTGATCTCTGTCTGTAGTGAGCTGCTCAACTCGCTTCCGTCTTGTTTACTGCAGCCTGGAAGAGTGCGTCGATATTTAAAATCGTATAGCAAAATATGAATTCAGTCATTGACGTCATTAGTTTAGTTGTCCTGATTGTGCCCGTGCTGAGGACTGTCGTCCCCCAATGCTCTGCTCAACGGCTTTTCTAGACGATCGTCAAAATGTGAGAGCTGACTATTCCGTCCACTCATTAAGTAATCATTGGAGATCCCATTATGAATTATTTGGCAATCGTTGAGGAAAATCTAATTTCCACTTTCCACAAATGGAGCTGCCAATCCAAATCGCACATCTCGTTACTCAACAGTCAGCCATCTCTTTCAGCTGTCCCAGCCAGATGAGCAAAAACAAATTACGAGTTGTACATCTGTGTTCTTTATCGACATCACTAAACCAATTTGAATTTTATAACATGATTCATTAACAAAGGAAGATTTCCTTCAAGGCAGATGTTCAAGTTTTACATTTAACCAGTCGTACCCGCACAGTAACATTACTACATCGTAAGAGAATTTTTCATAGTAAGGAGTTCCTCGAAAACGCACTTTTCTCCTCTAGCAATTCTTTATTACCAGCCCCTGGTGCTCCCATTGTACGTAGCTCACGGTTTCCTACGAAGCAAGAGATGATTTCTCGAAGCTGGTCGATGCGTGGATTCTACTTAGCAAGTTTAGAAATTCTGAATCAACACGGCAGCTCATCTGTCTTCAGTAATGTGCGTTCCGAGTCAGTTTTTGGAAGCACGCTCGAGAGTAGCTCATTTCCTGCTTCAAAGCACCATGCCTCGCCCTAACTCGGTGAGCGATGCTTATTTTGATTTACATAGATACAGCCTTGCGGTCGCGCAGATGTCGTCCACCCACACAGCTCTTCACACCCTCTGCTCCACTTCTAGCGCATCTCGTGTCTAAGAAATGAGCCGCAGTACACGTCGTGCTCTGGCCTGGACCTGGTCCTGAGTTCTCCTGCAGCTCTTGTCGCTACGTCGGCGCGCTGTAACGTCGGCGCGCTGTAACGTCGACGCGCAGTAACGTCGGCGCGCTGTAACGTCGGCGCGCTGTAACGTCGGCGCGCTGTAACGTCGGCGCGCTGTAACTTCTCTACAAGGCTCACGGGATTTATGCACTGCGGTATACATGTTGGTCTCAACAGTCATGTTTGTCACTTTAATTTTATAGAAACCCTTGCTTCCCAAGATCTGATGTCAAAATTTAGAAATCGTCTAAGTAAAGGCATTCTGTCCTGTGCAACGCGAAAGAGTTATAAGCTAGCTTTATCATGTAGCTTCCTGCACCTTGCAAAGTAATAAGGATAAATCGAGCCGTACTTCACTTTCTTTGACGAACGAAGCGTTAGAGCCGATTGCATCGAAACCAGCGCGAATGGGTAAAGATTTGTTCGTCCCTCGTGTTGATATGAGCGTAGCACCGTAGATTTAAGAATAACACCCAGATCTTATCTGCCACCAAGATTCTTGTGTTTCATGTCGGACACGCATGTAATGCTCAACATGCACATTCCTGCAGCGCCTCTACGGCCGCAGGACTCGTGTGCGACACAGCTATATATAGCGCCATATCTATGAGACCCCGTAAACTGGACGCGGATCGACATACCTCGTCTGGCGCTGATCCGTGCTGATAAGCCTGCTTTGTTGGGCCTTCATGCCCCGCCGGCAGCTGCCCAGCCTCGGCCTCTCGCATCCATCGACCTTTTATTTACATTGAAATGCTTCTGTCAATTCTGAACTCATACGAATGCATATCTTGGAAACAAACGCATTTGTATTTTGCTTGCTCTCTGACCTGACTGACACCCCGGCCTCATTTTGCTGCCCCTTCTTTGTAGAACTCAGTTGAATAACATATATGGACCCCTTCTGAAGGGCCACGTCTCTGTGCAGCGCACGATATATTCTAGATTAATGTCGTTTTTCCAAGGCCGTCCTGCCTCGTCGGTGCTCATGTCGAAGTCGCTTGTTCTGTTTAAAAGTCGCCAATCTTTTCCATCCAGTGTGGATCAAGTATAAATAAATAGTGTTCTTATTTTAGTGATATCATAATCGCGAACTCAACGACGGCGACTTCACTCCGATTCTGCCCAAAAGAATTTATCGACTTTGCCCCACATGTGATTACCTGAGGTTTGTTTTGGATTAATACAACTGGGTTTATTTCATTCGTTTTTTTTCCAATATTTTCATGTTACCTCGACCGTCCGAGTAGCGACTGCAGCAACTCAGTGAACTGTACCACCGCCAAAGTAAAAGTATGAAGGATGTTTTGTATGATATGATAATTGATGCATTGATTGTAATCAAACTTTCACTGATTTGATATTCTTTTGCAGGTTTAGCTTTCTTCGTTGCTTCTTTTACTAGTCATTCCTGTGGTAGCTGAATCCTGAGCCAGATAAAGAAGTAAAGAATTCTGCCGCATTTCGTAAAAGCTTCCCGAAATATTCTAGATTTTACAACACATGTCTTTTTCCTCTGTGGCTTTGGTATTCGTGCTTATCTGTTATGTCATTTTAAAATGGAGGCTTCTGTGCCCATTTAATTGCGAACAATGACGCAAATTCTGAGCTTTCTGTAATTTAATGGGAACACGAGACTTGATCTTCAATTCCTGGCTCATGAAATGTTAAACAAAGTGCGGAGTTATCTGTACCTGGAATGTGCTGAGGCTTTGATGTTCACTCGTGTTTTCAAATAGTGCAAAACTCTACGTTTTTCATGTTATGTCAAATCGCGCCATAAAATGTGCGTGAGCTTGAAATTTAATGCTACAGTTCAATTTAATGCTATTGTTCAATTTCGAGCGTTAGTCCGGTGAAAATTTCATTGTGTTCAGTATCCTTAGAACCAGACGCGGAGCGCGCGCGATGCCGAAGTGCTCGTCTTTTTCTGCCGTTTGCCAAGATGCGCTGCCATGCGTTAGTGCAGGCTGGCACCTTTCAAGACCCCCGCGTGATTGGGCTTGAGACAACTCGTGTCCGGATTAGCACACTCTGGTCTCACACAAGACCTCGTAAGTCCCAGATTAGGGTACTAGTCCCATACCAGACCTCGTAAGTCCCAGATTAGGATACTCTAGTCCCGCACAAGCGCTGAAGAATCCCACTAGTAGATTAGCGTCTGCTAGTCCTGCCTAGTGCGCGCGTCCTGCACACAGCAGCCCCCAGACCTCGCCGGGCTGTCAATAAGGCGGACAAAGGCCATGCAAATTTAATTGCTGAGTCAACACACGGAACGAAGACCTCCGCTCCAGTCGCTCTATTTTGACATCACACACACGCACACACGTACTTTTTGGAGAGCTACATTCTTTCCCCCGCCCTCGCTCTTCTCTGCCCCTCTTTCCAACCTTCCTCTCAATACGTCGATGACGTCTCCCATCAACAACGTCTCATGATCGACTCTGAGTACACCTGGATCATAGCTCTCCACTCCACTCACGCATGGTCTGCCGTAGGAAGCGTTAAGGGCGTGTGGCTCCGGCATGGTCATAGTTGCCCTCTGCTGTGGCGGGAGAGGGAATCTTATGCTAGGGTCTGTCACACCAGGGTCTGCCACACCAGGGTCTGCCACACCAGGGTCTGTCGCACCAGGGTATGTCGCACCATGGTCTGTCGCCCCAGGGTCTGTCACACCAGGGTCTGTCACACCAGGGTCTGTCACACCANGGGTCTGTCGCCCCAGGGTCTGTCACACCAGGGTCTGTCGCCCCAGGGTTTGTCGCACCAGGGTCTGTCGCATCAGGGTCTGTCACACCAGGGTCTGTCACACCAGGGTCTGCCACATTAAGGTGCACTCATCCCCGTCACGTGCTTGCCATTCAACCATCGAGACGCTCTAATTTAAAGGTGCCCACCGTCCGGGCACTCACGTCGTCCATGTTAGGAGGCCGAGATTGAGTTTGTGTGCGATATTGGCCTCACTGGAGGGGTGATGGCTAGCCACAGAAATTGAATAACACGAAATAAATAGCAGGGAACACAGCAGGGAGTTGATAATGTTGCTCCTGTGACGAAATAAATTTACTGTGCATGAGAGTTCCAAGAGCGTAGGTGTGATAATTTTTGTGTGGAAATCGATCGACTCGTTCTCGTCGTACCTTTTAGCATTAGAATTCAAGGGTTATTGTCATAGTGGATGAAGTATAATTTTAACAAGGAGACTAGGACAACTAGCGCATACCCCTTAATGAACTTGAGGCTCTCCGCCGTAGAAATTTGACTTCGTCTTCGTGCAGCGCGTCCTCTCCTTCGCTCCACTCATTTTTCCCTCTCCACTCGGTCAATAGACGAGGGGGCGGGAGGGCGACGTTTGGACGGGAATGAAAGATACAGACCTCTTTCTTACAGTCATAGAGAGAGAGGGGGCGTCTTATTTTTCCAGAAGGGGTACACTTCTTTCTCTGATTCGAGTCCCCCCTCCTCCTTTTGTCTATGAGGGGGTGCGTGTTTTGCCAAGGGGGGAGGGGGCGAGGGTTCCGTGTGCACTGATGGAGCAAAGAAGGCCATGTTCATTGGGAGGCTTTCAAAGCACTCTCTGCTGACTCCAGAAGATGAACTTTGTTCTGGCGTACAGTGCGTGTGAAAAATGATTCTGAGGATACAGCTCACGATAAAAACCCTCCACTGCTAAGATTCAATTCAGTGGAGAGGACTTGGTCTTGTTACCTAAATCATACCATTGCGCTTGCGGGAAGTAGGTGTAGGTGAATAGTTCATTAAAGAATTATTGGTGCACGTCGCTGGTCCTGCTCGCGAGATGAAAGCATGGAGACCGATGCTGTTTTCACACTGAGAAATTCCTCAACTGATGCAGTTTGTGACGTAACATGCTTCATTCTGTATGTTGCCTTCTTGGAAACGTCAATTTGTAAAATAAAGTTCCCTGCATCCAGTGGAACGAAAGAATATAAAAATAAAATGTAATGTAAAATATACTGAGGAGTAAATATTCCTTATTCAAGGAAACGACTGTTTTAAAAATCAGTGACTCCATCAGCAGAATGGATACAAATATCGTGACGCCAATAGAAGCTCGTCAGAACTGAGGATTTTCCGTTACAAAATTGATATTCACGGTAGGTGGAAGAAAAATATAGAAGGACCACTCCCCTATGTCATAAAGCTTAGCAGTTACTTAAATTACTCGCCAGCACGTGCAGGCTGAGGGACTTGGTTCTCACGATCACGGCCCCCAAATCGCATTGTTTGATCTATGTATTCATGGGAATTGAGCCACTGCTCCTGTGAGCAGCACAGATAGGGTGTCGAGTTGACGACAGCGGCTGCACGGGCTGCGTCCAGGGTGTGGGTGTAACGCACTTTGTTACGTATCCATCTGCTCTGAGTCGTGCAAATGTTCTTTTGAAAATCTTGTACAAGAGGAGCCGAAAAATAAACAGGTTTTAAATTTGCTGTTTGGCATCGTGATTACCCATGGTCATATCTACGCACATGGATTAAAATTTTTAGCGAATGTTTAATGTATTGTAAAATGTGAAAATCGGTAATCATGATACCAAATGAATACAGCGAATTAAGAAGGGTTCGGTCAGTGTTTTCGATTCGCTCTGATATTTTAGAGGCAATGCTGTACAGGATAAGACTAGCCGATGCAGGGTGTGACAGGCGGTCACGGGGCAGGTCTTGCCCTCCGTCCTGTCGCGCGTGACATGGTGGTCTATTATTACTATACTACTACTATACATATTGTGCAGCACTATTCTTGCTTCGATCAGGATGCGATATTTTGCCGCTCATTGATAACTAAGATGTTAACCAATTCCTGACATGTAACCTAATTTTGCAATTTGATTACAAATAATCTTTCATCTCTAGAACAAATCGTACTTGGGACGTTCTCGACTCACTCATCCGTTGGATTCTTCTTCACGTTTTTTATCATTAACTGTTATTTTTATTTTATTGCGCTCTATTATTTTTTGACTGTTATTTCTTTCCTCATGTGAAAGTCCTGCTTATGTATTAAAATTATTACTTTTTTATTATTGTTATGCACTGTTACCTTAATAATTACGAATAGTTTAGGCTTTTAAAGCTTACCTTATTGTACGGTACAGTGTTGAATTTATTACCACGAAAGTTCCAAATATTATTTGTATAATATGTTATGATCTATCTATTAATACACTTGTACCTACCTACTTACCGTTCCGTCACACTTCGCCACTTTTCAAGTGAAATTTCAGGTCTCGAGCGAAGTATCCTGTATACGGGTTGCATGTTTGGCTATAAAAAGCCAGTTTTCGCGGCACATTTTCAGTTTCCCTAATAGAGTTCAGACTACTCGCATCATCAAGAAGAAAATTGTTTCCAAGACCGGACTATCTCCGTCCTGAACCTTTAACCTCTGTCCAACACTTGAGAAAACCACTTCTCGTGGGCTGATTTATTTAAAGTTTGTTCATCGAAATTTCGTTGAAATTTCACGGGCCCTGCTATAAATTATTATTTCTACTAAAATGCTGAATGGTTTGCTGTTAATGTTCCTCGTTTAATAAATATGATCATGCACCTACCTGCACTCTGGTACTTAATTGCGTGTTGCAACTCCGTGTTGCGGCTGCAATATTTGATTTTATTATTTGGTCAATTAGGGGGAATCGGAAATTATGAGACACAAATAACAGTTGAGCAAAAAAGAGTGAGAAAGCTCATACTCTGTAGCTACTATATTCCTTCATTGTGATTCCCTACTCCATGTGGGGAAAATTCCTATCTTCATCTTGACGTATGCGATACGTGCGAGTTTTATATTTAAATAAGAGAAACGAAATCCAAATGTGGTCTAACCATCAACACGATAAAACCTAAATTCATACTAAGGTATAACACCTGGCATCGTCGCATGTCATGCCGTAGACTTAGCATACTTTCACTCGAGCACCGCCAGGCGGCTCATAGAGCCCTGCTCAGGACGGGGTGATTTTGCTGGGATCACTACTTTGCTCGTCTGAGACGCGTCGAAGTCTCCGAGCCGATGTGATTTATTCGAGGAAAATGTGATCCCTTCAGTTATTTTTTTTCTAATTCATGATGTTGATTCACTATTCGAATCTTGCCATCGTCGTGGTGAATCTTTGCAAAATACGTAATGTCTCATTTTTGTCAAGGGGGATGTTTCTAGCGGACGAGTTTGGCAAAGATTTCGAGGCCACAACGTTACGGCAAAGCAAATGCCTACAATTGGCGATGGGTTATGCTGTGCTGCAGGTGGGAGTCAACCAACGCATGAATTTAGGGAGTCACTGACGCAGAACTTTTATTCTCAGACAATCTGAGGCGCTGATAGACTCGCTAAAGCACTTATCCTACTCCAGTGATTCAAAAACAGCCCTAATTTGGTTTTAGGGACCTGAAAATAGCACTAACTTTGCTTCAAGAACCTGAAAATAGCCCTAATTTGGCTTCAGAGCCCCGAAAATAGACTTAATTTGGCTTCAGAGACCTGAAAGAAGCTTTTAACTTAGTGCGAGTACTTGGAAGTGGCCATTTTCTCGATTCTGATTTCGTCCTTTTCCTTGCCATAGATATTCGCATAATGCTTTCAGTGTCAGCAGATCAAGACTTCGTCCCTACGTGAGGCTGTCAGTTGACTTCAACTCTTGGTGTACATCTGTAAAAATTTGCTGCCTTCATCAATGGGTTGCCGTCATCACAGCCGTCCTAACCAAGTGCATTACATCACCAACTTCATCCCCTGTTCTCACGAGATGACCATTTATTCATCGACTTTAGACGGAGAAACCTAAAGTCTACATTGAGGCAGTCTCCATGAACATTGTTGAAAGAGTCTTCGAATATGGGTTGCAAGTTATGTTTTTCCCCTAGTATTCGTCGGTTCTCTAAGGGGAAAAATGGAGTGACCAAAGGGCGACAAAAATTCCGTCTTCCAGGTGTAGTGTTTAGAAAGGATACATGCCTGCGGGAGGAACATAGCCGGCAAAACGAATGGGGAAAAGTTCACGAAGGTGAAAAAAGCGATAGGAAGTGAACAGAGAACCCGAGAATAGCTAGGGCCAGGTAGCAAGCTTGCGAAGTGGGAATGTAGGAAAGCGTTGTTATGGGCTAGTACCAAGGCAAGAAAATTCATTGGAAGGACGGAAAAATTCGGTAAAGAGGGAAGGGAAAAGAAAGAAATATGTGTCACACTCAAAATTAGGTTTTGATTTGGAATTGACAAAAATTCCTATGAAAAATGACCAGCAAACACGATCTGGGTAAGCGAAAGAATAGGAGAACAAAAGCATTCGTGGG
>VOMN01046989.1:0-29193 GCA_014899125.1 Orchestia grillus | reverse complement strand
CCCGAGTGCGGGGTCCCGAGTGCAGGGGTCCCGAGTGCGGGGGTCCTGAGTGCGGGGGGGCAGCTCGGTTGCCTTACAGCGTACCTGCTGTAACAGCAAAAGCCAAAAGAGGTCCTCGATACAAACTAGGGCTTAATGGAAAACCTTCAAGTTTTAAAATATCTACATTTTAATAACTCGCCAAGTTTATATACATTACCTGACAAAGAAATGACTTGTTAAAAGCGCCGTAGTTTGTAAACTATTGTAGCGAGAAGACTAAAATAAATTTTATTGAAAAAAGCAAGATCAAAATTTTTATTTTATTCATACTTTTATATTTACAAATTATGTTATTCAATGTTATTTGATCAGCCTCGCTCGTAACGTTTATTTTGTGGGAAAATAATAACCTCCGATCCTGATCCTGCGGTCAGGGTTCTTGATGACATTGCATTTTATCTAATTTTACATGAAGGTCTTATCTGAGAACATAATGAACAGCAGTTTTTTATCTCCGTCTCAGCGACAATTTCTCACCGATTCCGTTTCATCGTCATAAATTAAAATCATTGCCATGTTAGTGGTCACTTCTGTCCTCTGTTTTTCGATGACCTAAATTTCTTATGTTTAAATTCTGAAGTGTGTCGTGAACGCTCCACCTAGCGTAACTAGTTTGGACTGTTTTTTTAGGTAATCGTACTCCATATCTTGCGTGAAATACACAAATTCTGGTTACCGAACAGTGTTTAATCACTTTCCCCCACATCAAATTTTCTCCGTTCGGCTGTTAATGAAGGCATTTTTCTTGGGCTATTAAACAATGAATGAAATTGAAGTTATGCTGATGTGTCTATATGTTCGTATGTATGAAACCAAGTAAAATTTTGAAGTTTGTTCTTTCCGATATAACTTATTTCAGCCGTGTAGGATTTTAACTTTTGCAAACTATAGTGTTTTTAATTCTGCTTCTTCTTTAGCGGACACCGTGTACTAATTTTTTTGTATGTAACCATTGATTTATGCCCCGAAGTAATTACATAAGAAAATGTTCACGAGTCCAGATTATCGGGTCCGTATTCCTAATCAGCGAGCGAGACTGTGTCAGAGAAGGCAGTATCTGTGATACGGAAAATTATAAATTCCCACGTGACGATTTACCTTCAATTTCGACGGCATGGCGACAAATGGAGAGTTCATTTTGTCAGCAGGGTACCGTGAAAGTTGTGACACGACTTCTACAGCTCTGAGGACATGGTGCTCCCTGCCCTCCTAGGTCACAGTGCCCCTCTATGGCGAGGGTGTGTGTGTGTGTTCTCGCGTGTCAACGTCCTCGCTTACATGGATTTTAGAGGGGGCCAGGTGTAGCTCTTCTGCTCTCTGGAGTCCTTGCGTTTGAAGCGTCGTCTTGAATGCGTTTGTTAATGCTTTCAGGAAGCCAGCGCACGCCTTTCAAGTGCTGCCTTCCGCCGTGAATTGAGGGCTGTGCGCCTCGTGAGCATCAAGAGCATTTCTTCGTGTGGTTCAAGAAGGTTTAAGGTGGAAGTTGCGTGTCTTTTGAACGATGAATTTGCGTCAGAAAGTTTTGAGCTACCTTGAGTGATCTATAAAATTATTTTTGTTGCTTTTCTTCGTTTGTTAATTTTCTCCCTTTCATTGTGAATATAGTTGTTTCCTAAACTCTTACAGGATTTCATGGATACATTTAGTCGTTCGCCACAATAAGTGAACAAATATAATATTCCCTTACGTCACTGTCGCTAGTCAAAACGAGCGTATATACTAAACCTCGTTCTTGTGATCCCATATCTTTTAAAATTACTTTCTTGTGACCGTCGAATAGATCTTTCAGTGCTTCTAGTGACCGTGTACGGCAGTTTGCATGTTGGTACCTTTGTATCTAGTGTTCGTCTGCGTACCTAAAACACGGTTTTTCTTGCTGTGGATATATTCCTAACTTTAGTTACCGTCTCGAGTTATATACATGAAATGTGAACACTGAAGAGCACCCATCTACCGTGCAGCTTTTTCGTCTCGCATGCAATCTTTCGTTTTACCTACAAATCTGACGGATGTCGTGTTCGGCTTGCGTATCTATATTACGTGGCAACCGCAAATTGGCAGCCATTGTCTTGTTCAATGGGGGCCAATGGACTGCGGGGTTTCAGGCGCGTGTTAGAGAAAAAAAAGAACCTTCAATGAGAAGCGGACCGCACTCGTCAGGAACATATTGCGAAAATGCAGTCAATTTTCATCGTTGGTTACGCAGTTTTTATACGGTTATTTTTGCAAACTTAGTTTCTACAATTGCTCGTGATTGGTAAATGTTTTGCTTCTTTTTAATATCTTCAATCGGGCTTAAATTTGAGAGAGATGTTCATTTGTTGAAAATATCGCGTACTTGGGGTCTCAAGAAATGAAAATTCTATTATAATTATTTCGTAAAAATGATTCAAGCTTGAAAATTGAAGATAGCGTGTTCTCCATGCCTTCATGCCATGAAATTAATGTTGTTTCTTGTTAGATTGTTGGGTGGACGTTGACCTGGCGTAGTTATCACAAACAAATTTGAAATTCAAGTGGAGACGTGTTAGTACGAGGTGTTTGCCGTAAAAGTAGCTCCTGTAAGTAAGATACTAAATATGTATCTTAGCTACCTAACAAAAGTTACGGTACGGTCTCACAACTTATTTAGTGTCTCAGCTACCAGGGATACGAAGGGCTATTTTTTATTTACATCTTGCATAAATGAAATGCAATTGACACTGTATTCGTTTCTCTATGTCGGGGAATTTCTGTAGTACTGAGGTATATAAATATAGCATCAACAATGCATACCAAAATGGGCTATCGTTCACTATTGGTGCTATCCATTGTCTACCAATAAGGTGTGCGATGGTCATTTTAGAGCTCAATCATTTAAAGTATGTAGTTTCTGCTCTGACTGCTTGAAAGGTACTTCCCGATAACTACGGTGTGCAGAAAAGACTGGGTCTAGAAAAACGTCCCCATTGTTGGAGATTCAAGAATTTCGAAACAGGAGGAATTACACTTACTACTCGCATGCCCAATTATAATGTAATTATTGTACTAGTCTTGGAGAGATAGCACTCGGTGGCAATTCGAGTGTGTCGCGAATCATTGGTTTCGAAATTATGGAATTTTAAACAGGGATTAGATTATTTTTACCCTTCTTTGTGCGCGTCGTAGTTTCTAGTTTATGTACGTGTGTTATACTGACTCCAGACACGTTGCACTAACCGTGCAAGTAATACGCTTTACATAATTCTCGCCAATTCAAGCCTAGTCGTATTTTTTATTCATGGCTGAATCGAATTATCACAAAACACGGTCGTGGTCTGGTCGAGCGTCTGCCTGCCTGCAGAGTCGGTGACATCAGTCTCAAAAAAGCTATAAATTTACCGTTTTATTTAAACGAGCTGTAGAGTTGAGTCGAAACGTACTAGAAAACTAATCTCCAGCTTGCACTCATCGGCGTAGTCAAACTCTATATGAACGGAATTATTTGTTTATTGAACGAAATGTGGGCTACACAGCCGTTCATATCTTGTGCACTCCTGTGCCTATTCACCCTAATTTTGAACGAAACATTCAGAATAAATGATAGTATTCTTTTAATGTCCTACCGGAGCGGCAGTGATCTTTACAGGGTCACAGCCCAATTAGTGCGTTCCCGTTTTGTGTCGCTGTTGTTGAGCGCGTAGGAAGAAGTGCGTTACTTTTGCCTTCTTACCCCTCAAGGGGCATAGGATAGGCAATAGGGTTACGTGAGGTTTGTCTATCTTATGCTATGGGGACTAGCGTCTCCAGGAGAGCACTGTTAGGTTACCTCAGCTATAACTAGGCCTTCGGGACTTCTTTCTATCTTTCGAATTCGCTTTTTTACTTCCTTCAATTTTCATACCTTCTTTCCTACCTTTTCTTTCTCTTTCGCCTGTCTTTATTCTTAACTTAATTTTTTTATGCGCAATGGATCCTGTGTGGGAACAGACTACGCACAGATTCCCCGTTCTCTAGGAGTGTATAGTCCTTCTCTCTCGGTGTGACGGCGTCATAGTCCCCGACGCGCGGCGAGCCGTCATTCCGCTACGTCAGCATTCCTGTAAAATTCATTTGAAGCCTCCAGTACTTGCTGTGCGTACGGTGCGTCGGGTGCGAGTGAAGTTTGGTCGCCTGTGCATTTTCAAATTATGCTTTCAGCATATTTTTCTGTATCTATGTTATTTACTGACTTGTGTGTGGTATAAGTACGTTCTATGTATTTTCATCAAATCTTTGGTTGTTGCTCCACGAACGAACTTCGTACTTTTTGAAGCGACTCAGACTGGGAATATGCATTTTCTCTTTCGACAGAAGGTTTAAGTTAATTAACCGTGTAACGAGCGTGTAGGTACCGTATAACAAGCGTGTAGGTACTGTATAACGAGAGTATATGTACCGTATAACGAGCGTATCATCATAGTTAATTCGTATAACGACCAGTGTTTTTAGTAAAGGACGTTGGATACCAATTGATCTGCAGTCATAGCAACTAGCAATAGAACTGGTTGTTGAAATCGCTAATAAAATACTAAAACTGAATTTTGAGATTGCTTGTAGAATAATTTCAACTAGATTTTCAAATCACCTATGGAATAATTGAATTGGATTTTGAAATCTCTGATTAGCAACGTGGACTGCATTTCGAAATCGCTAACGAAATAACTGTGACGTCGAGCGGTTGAGAGTTGATGCGTCGTGGCTGTCGACGCCGTGTATGCGAACGAAGTGTGGGCACCGTGCGCTGTCTAACTCAGCCCCGCCCATCCCGTAGCCTCGCTTGCCCTCAGTACAATGCGGCTGGTTCTTTTTTTTTTAGCTGCGTGGTGCCCCATTCCGCCGTCTCAGTCTCGATCCTGCCGCGTACTGCATTCCGATGAGGATGCTGCTGGGTGTTGGTGAAAAGCTAATGATGCAGTTCCTTCTGCTTGTGTACGTAAAGTGGCAGTTTTTGTACTAGGCTACAGGCTCCCTTATCGCCGGAACTATTTAGCCATTAAGGGGTTAATCCTATTGTGCCCAGCGTTCCCTTGGAGGACCGACGGAATTTGTAAAGTCTAGTCTTGAATTCTAGTTTCATTCAAAATTAAGACGAATACGCACACAGGTGCATCAAATATGAGCCACCGTTCACGCAATATTTTGTTCTTTGAAGAAATTGGTATTTTTATGGTTGCACAGTGCCTGTGACTTTTTTTGTAACTGCAAGGCTTCACCTGCGTAACAGAGTGGGGCGGAAAGAACATAGGTTCTTTGAGCACTGATGGGACCCCTCGGGGAACATAGGAGATACCACAGGCATTAGGGCTAGGTTTGTCCATCGTGTGCTATGGGGAGTAGCGCATGNGGGACTGTGTTAGGTTACCTCAGCTCTAGCTAGGCCTTCGGGACTTGCAACTTGCGTCTTTCTTGCCCATTTTTCTTCTTTCAATTTCCATGCATTTTTTGGTGATTATTCTTTAGCTTTTCTTCCTATTCTTGTTTTAATTTGCTGTTTCCATACGCTAGGAATCTTGTATGAAAACACACATGGGCTTAGAATCCACGTTTTCTCATACAAACAATCTAAATTATTTCCTCTCTCTTGAGATCGCATTCCATGAGGCGAGGGAGCTTGAAACTAACCAAAAATTATCTGAGCGCTAATAGAAAGTTTTCACATGAATCACTATCCATAATAATTCAAACCATGAAATGCACAAGCCGGAACGTGAAAGTTATTCCCACGTGCATAACGAAATCGTGAATGACTTCGTGTGGCTTTATCTGGTTATCAGAAACGATGAAATTTTCTGCTATTTCTGCCCCAGCCTGTATTTGCTGGGGCTAAACTCGATTAGTAGAGTGTGTGAGCGAGTGACATGCTCATGCACTGTGTATGTAACGCGCAGTTTTGTATGCGTGTATAGAAATACGATTGTTCGCACTTTTTTCATATTCTTCTTTGCCGTACTATCGTCTCGCGAGTTTCGACCGTCTCGCCATTTATAGGACATGTCTTTACGATTTACCTCCAGAATTGTTCGAACAATGAGGCTGCATCGCGTTTACCACTGTCGCTATCTGCATCCTCATGAAACTGGATTTTGAAATCCATGTAGTCTTAAAAAGGTTAACCCATTTATGCATTTTTTTACTGCGTTACTGCATTTCTTTACAGCGGTTAGTCTTCATAACTTGCCGACGAGTTGGAATGGGCATCCATCATTCAGGTCTGGCGTCCTGCGTTTCGTGCTGCCCTGAAATTCATTTCACTCTAAAGAAGAAAAAAATTCACGAAAAACCCTGTAAACACTCGCTCGTATTTTATTCACGAGTGTGTGTGCATATTCACCCTTGTTTTGAACGGAGCAATTCTAATTTTAGTGTAACTGAATTAATTCAATAGTTCTCTCAGTTGAACACCGCACGCTGTGGAGTTGTTACCTAAATTTAGGTTTAATATCCATCCTATCAGATTCATTTTAACGCTTTGCCTCCGAAGTGGGTCATATATGGTACACGCGATCATCTAACCTAACCAAGTGTAACCAAAGCACTATCATGTATAAGTACAAATTGTCAAGTTTTCGTCAAATTCGAGTTCATCAATCGAATAAGCTAGTTCTGATTAGAAAGAAAATTAATAGGGTAACCAAATTTGTGGAACCAATATCCTTCATTTTTAAATTTACAACAGAGATATTTGTCGGCATGTGATTTTACTTGCGTGGAGAATCGAAATCAAAGTGTCAAGTTTCTATAATTTATTCTGTTTTTTATCAAATTCCGTCATCACTAGCTTTCGGCGTCAAGTGGGTTATAAGAGTGTGATGCCTCACGTCTTCATGTGACTGACAAAACACAGGGAATCTTCACGTTAGTACATACCCCTAATGGCGACCTGAATGTACCACCCTCCTACCTTCAATCCGAGTGGGTGCGGTTTGGTGTGGCGTAAATGGCACCGAATTTGGAATCACGAAGCAGACGTTGATCTAAGCCCACTCAATGCGTGTGAACATCCGACCGAGGTTGCGTTTCATCTCGCAACTCAAACATTACTTCAAAAGTTTATGAAGCACGAGTATGTTTAGAAAAACTCGTAACAACTATCCTCCTTTCAAGTTCGGCACCCTTTATGGGGCATCCTGTGGAGTCGTGAAAAGCAGCGTCTCGCGTTGCCGTAGCAGAGACAGGCTCGGTTACATCACCGTCTCAAATCGTCTCAATTGCGCCCTGGTGATTCACGGATCTACCCTTCGGTACCGCAACTCGTCTTGTTGCTATAATGTACGCGCGCTTGCATGTTCGCTTCACATTTTTGACACCTAAAACTCCCGCTCTGTTCGACAAGCTGGGGGTAGTTTTGTGCAACTTCGTTCTAAAAGGATGATGGTCGTCAGTCAGTGACTGCGGGGCCGAATGTGTACGGTGCGTCAAAACTCGCATTTTTCCAGTGTGTCGTCCAGTAGTATCCTATATACCTAGTACTCTATTTTATATCTTATTCAATACGTCACTCGGTATCCTATCTATTATTCCATTCAATATTTTATTCACTATGCTACCCAGTATCCCATCTATTTAGTACTCCGTTCAATATCTTATTCAACATGTAATCCAGTATCCTATCTACATAGTATTCCATCCGGTATCATATCGAGCACGCCATCCACTGTCCCATCTATGCGATACCATCTAGTAGAATAAGTAGATCCATCTGATGGTTACGTGTAACCCCGAGTTAAGGGTTATTCAAACCTTCGCTTCAAAAGCATAAATGCTTTTATTTATATCAATGTCCCATTGTGATCCTCCTCTCTGCCCTGAGACTGCCCGCGTTCCTTCCCTCAGCGACTTATCCTGATGAGGAACTGAGGAAATTTTCGTTTGGACGATTCTCTGGAAGATATTTTCACTAAGGCTTGCTAGCTGTGGTTAATTTTTACTCTCAGCAATAGTATGCAGTGCGTACCTCTTGTGCTGAATATTAGTCGTGTTGTTGCGAGTTACTTATTATTGATATTATTTTGCAGCAGCTAGAGATGTTGATCTGTGTTGAATATCGTCAGAGTGGTCCATAGCGCTAATTCAGGGCTGTTCGTCAGCTTCTTGTGAATGACTCAACTTTCTTATTCGAATTAATGAATCTCGTGTACGAGGGGCTTATTTTTTAGTGATGCATTGTTTACAATGTTTCTTCCGTTACACTCACATGTTACTTTTTTGGAATATTTTGCGTTTATTTTTATTTTTTATTCATTGAAAAATCTCGGTTCTGTAGTTTTTCAAGAAATGGGAACGGGATCATATGTATGATAATTTACGCACGAAACAAAATTTCTATTGTCAAAACCCCGAAGACTTGCATCTTTATACGCCATGGGATCAGAAAATAGAGTTTTTCGGAATGAACATGCCTTAGAAAATTAAACGTTCGTAGAAATCTACTGAGCTGGCTTTCATCTTTTCCGAGTTGGAGAAGGAGGTAAGCATGGACTAACACCTGTTGCCGGCAGGTATTTCCTGGAGGGAATAAATTATGCGTGAGAATTAATCGCGATTTTCTACCTTAGCTTTTGAGGTCTAATTTAATACAAGCAACACACAAAATTGCTTCAGGGTAATGCTCACGTAACGTAACTTGGAATGAGTGTCTGGCCGTCTACCCTGTGTCCGTCCACGAACTGAAGAACGTGACATTATGAGCTGAAGTGCGTAGCATGATTATACTAATCCCACTATACAATAGTAGCCCAGTATTGCTTGCGTGGTCCGTCCGTCTCTTTGTCACGCTCTTAAGAATTTAGGCAAGAGAAAATTCCCAAGTCCGTATTTCTAACTCATCAGCGCCATGGGATCAGAAAATAAGATTGCCATCAGAGAAGGCAATCTGTATCATTGATACTGAAAATAACGTTTTATGTCATAGTTACCGTAAATAAGAGGTCATCATTAGAAATTAACATCATTTGTCCTCCCATTATTGACGGGTCGTGTCTACTAATATGAACGAAAGGGCGAAGCAAGCTACATTCGTCATTAGGAGGTTTCCGCAAAGTCCAACATCAAAATATATTTCACTGAAGAATATATCTTAAATTGTCCCTTTTTTAAGAGTGCTTCGGCTCGCGGACTAGTTTCACCGCTTGCCTTTTGTCTCGCCGAGTTGGAATACGAGGAAGCAGCCCGTCTGTATTCTCAAGCCCCTCCCCCGGTAGGGGTTTTTAGCGAACGCGTACCATGCTGAGGTGGTATTGGTGTATTGGTGATTATTTAATAATGATTGCGCACGGAAATGGTCGGCTCGCACCGGGAGAGGTCAAGGAAGAACGAGTGAACTCATACTATGCTTGCTTACTTACATTAAAAAATGGAAGAGTTAGCCCACTCAAAGCTGAGAAGCAGATCACCAATTAGGTCCAAACGAGTCAACTCGTCCATGTCGGGGAAGGCCCAGGGTTGTGGAGGCCCTTGCCTCCCTCATCAGCTCGACGCAAACATTTACGCCGCACCAGCAGGTGCTGAGGGCGTCGAGGGCCGTGGTTTACGGCCCTATGTCGCCCCTGTGGGGGGGGTAGATTCTGCGTCGCACCTCTGGGAGACGGTGATTAGTTACCGAGTGGGGCGTAACTTGGGGATGAGTTACCGAGTGGGGCGTAACTTGGTACGTTGGTAATTTACATGCGTGGACATTAGTAACTGAGTTGCTTTTTAGTGTAACTTTGTGAGTGTGTACCTCAGTAACCCCGCTCAGGGGGCGTAGGATAGGTTGTAGGGTTAGGTTAGGTAGGTTTGTCTACCCTATGCTAAGGGGACTGGCGTCCCAAGGGGAGGGCACTGTTAGGTTACCTCAGCTATAGATATGCCTTCAGGACTCCTATCTTTCGTGTCCACTTTGCTTCTTTCCATTTTCATGCCTTCTCCGCTCTCTCTTCTTTGTTTTTTCTTCCTTCTTATGTTTCTGTTTCTGTGCGCGGGGAATCCGGTGTGGGAACACACCTGTGCGTAGATTCCACTTTACTGCAGTCCTCTCTCTGCGCTCCCTTAGTGTCAAATGTCGTGGGGATAGGAGCTTTAAATTAACTAATAATTAATTAATCGTTCAACTTGATAATTTAGTCATTTGTTAATCAATGAATTGGTAACTGGCTTAAATTTTCGCTTTAAATTACTGGCTTTCTGGACTTGTCTGACACAGAAGCTGGCATTCGTCGCGCCCTGTAATTGAAATATAATGTTGGTGCCATTGTATTGTAATGTTAATGTAATGGTGATGTAATTATGACGTGATTCTACTGCAATGGTTATGTAATGGTTATGCAAGGGTAATAGAATGTTAGTGCAATTGTAGTGTAATGGTGATTTAATTATGCAGTAATTCTAATGCAATGGCTTTGTAATGGTAATAGAATGATAATGTAATTGCAATGCATCATAGGTAATGGTAATACCGCGTTAATGCGGCGGTACAGTGCGGGTAATGCAGTGTTAACGCTTCGTGACCCAGACGTAGGGACAGGTTTTGTTGCTATATGGGCAAATTTTGACGTGCCTATTTGTGTACATAAAAATGAATAATAATAGGGATTAATTTTCTCAATCCATGCTGAGGTATACTATTTATAGTTTTGACAGTCCTGGACTCAGACAATACGAGAAAAGATGATTAATTTTCCTGTACTCAGACGATGCAGGGTTTGGAAGGGTTGATGTGGTCGTACACTGTTTATGATTTTATTACACTGAACCACTAGCTAAAGGCCCTGTTCACTGCCGTGCTGATCTTGTCTCGTGCGGTGCTCTGAACTATCAAGAAATGTTCTCCTTCGCCTCATCTTTTCATTCAGTTGACGCAGAACTTTTATTCAATTCAACCGAAGCTTTAAAAATTATCAGATTGAGGGGCAGTATTTTACTTCAATTTGCCGTGTATTTACGCTGAAAAGAAGGGAACCGCAGGCTACGATTGCAATGCTCCCCAGTGAACGTCAGACCGAACATGCCACTTGCTGACTCAGGTCTTGTGGATTCTGCCATTCTCTTGGTTGTCTCACCTTGACTGTGTACCGTATTCATTACTCGTGTTCCACGCATTTGTATCTTCTGGCCAACTCGTGGCGGCTTTGCGTCGAGTTGGGTCTGTCTGCATAGCTTGATTGAGTTTCTTTGGGTTGGCGTTCCGTTTCTGGTTTTCTGAATTTATCGCTGTTTGTTTTGTCGAAGGCCACTCAGCTCTGAGGAGGATCTGTTTGTGGTATTCCTCAACCGCCAATTTCTAAACTTCCTGTTTTTATTGCCGTGAAATCCCGTGCTTCAAGGGACGGATTTTCACCAATTTTATCTGGCTACTTTTACGCTGGGCTCATAATTATGACGCACGATATCTCAAACGTTAAAATAGAATATGACGTCCTGCTTAGATTCACATGCCTACAGTTTTCTAAACAAGGTTGTGTGAAAACTCGAGGTTTTTGCTGTCAGGTGGTCTTGACGTTTTTGTTTGTGGAGACTTTTTCACTAACAACACATCGCTAAACCCTTTCATATCAAAATTCATGTCTCGCTGATAGATATTTTTTTATTTGGTGCGTGCGTGTATGAATGAATGTTTGTAAAAACAAGACACGAGGAGATAAACCGTAACAGGTGCAGCGCGCGTCACATAGGTTATCACCAGATGTGTAAAGCAGAGTTGTGGCGGGGAACGAAAACTAAGCTTAAAAATGGCAATATCGAACTAGCAGGGCACAAATCTTAGCAGCTCGGGAACCACGCGGAAAAAATGCAAAGGAGTATGAAGGTTTATCAATAATTCGTCGACTTAAGAGGCACGCAGGAGACGAGAAAATGCAAGGAAGCAGCACAGGTGTCGCGACGTCCTTGCGGTCTCCCACGCACCTGGCCTCTGCGCTGCCCTGCCACAAATCCTCCTTTTGAACACGCGACTTCAGGAAGCCAAGTCTCCCCCACCTGCTGTGTCTTTTGCTAGGGGCAGATCTTGAATTAAACCACGTAACTAGTAGACGCTTCCCGCCAGAAATGGCGCGACGAATGATGGTAAATTCTCAAGATGCGCCTTATTTACGGTAACTCAAATAAGAAATGTTATATTTCAGTATCCCTGATACGGACTGCCTTCTCTGACACAGTCTCGCTGTTAGTTTTAGGAATACGGACCTGGGAATTTTCTCGTATCTAAATTCTTAAGAACGCGACGGAAAGGCGTGGCCTAGCAAGCAACAACTGTGTATTAGTATACAGAGGGATACTAAAACTCTGATCATCTTGCTTGCTTGTTTGTAACCGTGTACACTAATAAGTTGTAGCATAGGGCAGAAATTCAAAACTTATTGATCAGTACTTAATTGAGGGCTTTTCCATGGTTCATTGGGACTAAAGTGGAAGAATTGTTTTCTTTGGTTTTGGATATTTTTGAGGATATGAAAAACATTTTAAAAGGGACTATAAAAATAGTGACCCAATTAATTAATGGGTATTCTAGTATTACTATTTTTCGCGTGTGGTATTGTACATGGTATCACACATAAATTTATGGCTCGCTTTGGAATTTGAACAATTCGTCCAATATTGAAGGGCAGTAGTCAAATAGAGGTGCCTTGGCTGCAGCTTCCTGACTCTGATGTGCTTTTGACGAGACCAAGTGAGATTAACCAAAACGACCTGGGTTCGATACTCGGCCCAGGGAGGCGTTTTCACGGGACTGCGGAGTACTTCCCTTGAAAAAGGAAGTTTAAACCACACACTCCTCACATCCCCCACCACACCAGTAGTTGTAAGGCATTTAAAACCCAACGGTCAAATGTGTTGGAATTATTAAAGGTTATTTTTTTAATACAAGGGGCATAATTAATATTATAATGTGAGCTGTGCATTTTTGTAAAACACGCTGCGTGAATGAACGAAGTACCTTCAGACAAGTCTCGCATGAAACTGACCTGGGGGATGTGGCATAACTGTGGACAGCCTGGGACTGGACACCCTGCTGTCTTCTTTTTTTTTACTTTTGTGACAACATCGTGTATGTATGTTGAGGTCAAGTGTGTCAACTATGTTAACTGTGTCAAGTTATATTAAGTCTACGGTGTTAGGTCATATACGCGTGTGATTGTTTGTTCAGCTGATGTGCTCGCGTCCTGCACACACTCACACATGCACGCGCTCACACACGCTTACACATGCACACGCTCGCACACGTGCTCAGCAAGCGTGAATGGATCGCGTTACTTCCGTGCCAGCTGTTACTGTATTGTGACTACGGCTGGGTATGTTAGACCCCACAGTGACCGATTTAATTTTTTGAAATGGCGAAATATTGAGTCACGAATCCTTTATATTCTATGCACTTTTGTGCATAGTCACCTCAGTTTTGAACGGAACAGTAAGAATTCAAGATTAGATTACTTTTTCTAATGTCCATTCAACATTGACAGTTGAATCCTGCGTAGCAATGGGGTGCTTCCTGGCTACAATCCGTAAAAACTTCCGTGTCTTGGTGAAGATTCCAAATGATGTCTGGAAAATTATTTTAAATGGAAATTGAAGTAACTATAAAAAATGTGCATTTCTGCTCGAACTTCTCTTTCGAACGAGACACGCATTATCCCGGCACGCCGGAGGGTCGGTTGGTGTCAGTGCGAAAAGTTATATTTTAATTTGAATAAAAAAATGTGTTATGCAGGCTCTCAATGTTACGTCCGGGACCTGGGTTAACTTATTAACGCATACAGGGTATTCCTGAATACTTTTTGCCGGTTCTGTTATAAACTTCGTACATATACAGGGTGTCCCACAAAAAAGTTCATCTGAGTTCGAATTGATATGACTGCAGAAATATTGGAACTAATTCAATTCTGTAACAAACATGTTATTCGACTATTCGAACGGGTATGTAGGCTACAAATTGCATGGATAAAAAAATAATATTTCTGCAGTCATATCAATTCGAACTCCGATGTACTTTTTTGCGGGACACCCTGTATAGGTTTTAAGAGGTTGTTCGTCCTGAGAATCAAATTTGAAGGAAAAGTTTTGTCCAGTTATTTAAGAAAAGGTTACCGTCAACGGTTTGGATCACACTTCATCTAAATAAGGAGCTTTAAATTAACATTTTAATTTAACTCTTTTGTAACAGTAATATTTGTCCTTTTAAATTTCATTTCTGATAAGAATCACCTGCTAACAACTGGTTTTCAAAATGGCGAGCAAAATTCTTTGAAGAATAAGTCATGCATTCATACATTTATTGAGAAATTAATCCTGAATATCTTGAACAATTCATACGCTTATCTATTGAAGTATAAAAGAAGCNTCAAGTGTCCGGCAGTCCTGAGTCGCCTACGTGTGTCAATATCGGAGTCGCCTGCCTGTGTCAATATCGGTGTACTGGCGCCGCACGGATTTGTTAACAATGCGACTCATGAATGACTTTTTGAAGTTACTGAGAAATCATATGAGGTAACATCGGTCAAATCATGTGAGGTTTTTTTTCCTTCTTTGCAGAGGTGCCGTGGGTAGTGGTAAGAAAAGTAATAGTGGTAGTAGTGGTGAACCTTAGTGGTAGAAATACGAACGGTTCTGTGACTAGTGCTACCCTCCTGTTTCACGCCTACACAGGTGCCTGTCCGTGATTGTGTCTGAAGGAATGGGACCTGGGTCTGAAAGAATGGGACCTGGGTCTGAAGGAATGGGACCTGGGTCTGAAGGAATGGGACTTGGGTCTGAAGGAATGACCACAGGGTTCGATTCTGTTGCCTTATTCGGTTATTCTGTTCTGTCACGTCCTTGTTGGGAGTGATAGAACAGCAAGTCGGATGAGATCACCGTTGCTTCGAGAGAGCCGTTATCGGGTGCACGATGTATTTATGAGGCAGTCACGCTTTATTTCGGTTTCTGGTTAACCCTTTACCGACCACATCATTTTGGCGATGAGGTTGCATTTTGCCGTGCACTAAAACCTAGCTGCATCCTTGTGAGTGTAGATTTCAAAATCCATATCCACAGTAAAGAGTTAAAAAATATTTACGCTCGCTCTTCATGTTTTGCTTTTTTTCTGCGCTTGAAGTTATTTCTTCGTCGTAAACAGCAACATTTCGTTCGGGTATCAGGCCACCGAAACGATGGCGTGATTCTCAGTGTTTCATCTTCGCTCCGGAGGATGAGCAGACGGGGTTAATCTTGAATTTTGAATCTTGAAAATATTTGATCCTTTATGCCCTGGCCACACTGGGGTGCCGCCGCTTGGTGTTATATGTCATGGAACTTATTCACGCCCACATGTAGCTATGATTAAAATATCCACTGATAAAGAGTTTAGGATTTTGTGTCTGTAATTTTTATTTCTTCCCCTCAAGGTGCATAGGGTAGGCAATGGGGTAAGGCGAGTTAGGTTTGACTATTGTATGCTAAGGGGACTGGCGTCCCAAGGAGGAAGCACTGTTAGGTTGCCTCAGACATTGATAGGCCTTTGGGACTTTAATCTTTCGTGCTCACTTTGATTCTCTCCATATTAATGCTTTCTTCGCTGACTATTCTTCGTCTTTTCTTCCTATTTCTTCTTAAATTGTTGTTTCTTTACGTGCCAATCCTGTATGAGAACCAATCTGATCATTCGTTTTCTGAAATCCATACTAAATGGTCCCTTCGCGTCGCTCTCGTTTGATCTCATTTCATGTATATAGGGAGTTTTAAATTAACTGATGGCCACCCCGACTCATTTTTTTTCTTTCAATATTCGTGGTAATGAGTGGTTTGAAATTAACGTGCACACGAGTCAGAAACTGCCTGAAATGCAAATCTGGCGCTGGTGGCAGAGAGCGTCCTGTCAGAGGTGTCGGGCCAGAGGAGGTCACATAACTAACTGCCAGCAACGGTCGGACGCGGCGGTGCGTTTCAACATTCCCAACGCGTCGTCTCGGCCCTTGGACCAACAGTACACATTGCGTCCACTCCGTCTTGTTTCAACACCTGTTTCGCCCCAGCGCTCTGGTCACAGTCTTTCAGTTCGGCGGAATGCGTCACTTTCTCTGGCCTCTATTGGCAGGGTTTATGCCAGGGGTGTTCTTGTCACTCGAGCTGAATTGATAACTTTCTGGGGCAGTTGCGAGTGAACGCTTGATTGAAAATGGGCACCAAGCTGAAACTGAAGTTGGCACCAAAATGGTCGTACTGGAACTGAAACCTACGCAATGCCTTCGTCATTATCGTCATTGAACAAGGAGAAAAAATTCTACAAACATTGAAGACCAGTTTGTGGAAGTCACACTTCTTTTGCTTAACATAATAAATTAATAATGTTAGTTAGTTTATACATGTATGTATGTATAAATAACAATAAATTAACTGATGAATATATATATATATATATCAGTTGAGGGGCTGCGGTGGTAAAATTTGGGAAATTGTGATAACATTTAAATTAATGATTCCTCACCCCCGTGTCTGTTGTCAGAGCTGTAGCTGAGTATTTGACCCATTTGGGCAGTGCTGTTGCCCTACGTAAAGTTGTTTTATTCAATGGCACACTGCGGCGCTATTGGGTGGGCGGGAAGCGGAATGGCGCTCGTGATTGCGGTGGTCGAAGATGCCTAATGCAGCCATCGGTGGAACAAAATATTCGTGTATTTATTATTTTTTTCAATTGTTTTCATCTACTATGAAACACTCAGAAGCATTGTTCACCTGAGGAAATGTACGCTTGGAACGGTGCTACAATCAAGTAAGAAATGAAAAGTAATTATTTTACGTTCTCGAATAAGCTGCCAAGCTTCTAGGGTTTAATATTACACTTGTATTGTTACGAAATATTTCGTCTTCTCTTCATTTTGGGCTCTTTAGGTTGACTTCTATTGATGGGCGGTTGGCGTACTCTCACGTTACTAGTACTGCATTTACACTATCACAGTACATTCAATTTTACTTCCCGAACGTGACGTAAACAACGGGATTTTTTGAGGGATGTCTTCACTGGAGTCTTCGAAGTGGAGCCAAGTGGAGGCAAGTGGCTGGAGTAGCGCCAGGCCTTGAACCAGCGCTCAACCCTCCCTCGGTGCGACCTTAGCTGTGCCCCCAGATGCCCCCTGTTGTTGTCGCAGGGGCACTTCATACGATCAGTCAGTATCTGAAAACAGTGTCGAGAGACACTCATGTGTGGGCATCTAACGGTAACTTTGCTCTCTATTCTGAAGTCCAGTAAGAAGTCGAAAGACTACAGCCCTTTGACGTTCGACCTGACTCCAGATCTCCATATTCGGGTGTCTTCCAACGCTATCTTGTGGCTTTGACTGATCGTGTGGAAGGCCTTTAAGTGCCGCAGATGTGAACGTGCAGAAATGAATGGAAGTTCGTACAATGCACGAGTTTCGAAAGTGTTGCTCAGTGTATGAAGTTATTGCAAATGCAATTTCAGGTAGTCCTCAGTACATAGGTGTGTTCCGCCCGTGTTGTGCATTATACGGTTTGAGTTCGCAATACGGCTTGAGTTCGCTGCTCTGTAGAGAAGCACGATTTTCAGTTCGTTCGGGGTATTCGAAATGTGTCACTTTGGCTGAAGTGCGCACCTTTTGTAGTGTGTACTGGGAGCTGTGAACTTTGAACGCGACTAATATTGTACATGAAACAAGCACGACGTATTTCAAAGGACTACCTCTTTAGTTTACGTGCCAGGATCCGGATGTGAAGCGGCGGCCCACCAGTGTGGCCTGGGCGTGCTGGCCGGAATTGGACCATGCAAATAACGCGAGGAATTGGACAAGGTATAGGCGGCGAGTCGGGCTCTTCACACACATGCGTCGATGTCTACGAAAAAATTGCCCACCGTTCCTTCAACATCGCGCAAACCAACGCTTTTGTGTCACAATTTCATCAGCAGCATATTGGCGTAATTCATCTTTATTTGTTCGGCGCATTGACATTTTACTTGAACCCATAATGACTGTCGTACACATGTGCGTAACCGTAGCTAGAATTGACGAATTGTGCTGGTCATAAGAGGACCAAACGTGTTGGATAATTCTGTTCTAAATTGATGTTCCTCTTAATTAAAGTTCCCCACGATTCAGGTAACTTTGCTTTAAATTAACGTTGCAGTTAATTCGAGAATAACTCTATTCTAAATGAATGTTCCACTAACCAAAGTACCCCAAGTCTTGTCAGTATGAACCATGTTCTAAATCAATGTTTCAGCCAGTTAATGTGCACAAAGCAGGAAAACGTTCCTCAATGCATGTTCCCGTTACCAGGAGTACCTGACGTGCTGCCCAGCTCCGTCCCAAATGCACGTTCCAGTTACCCACAGTACCCAGTGTTACCTGATAGGGATCGTTCCTCCAAGGCCAGCTGAGCAGCAGGTCTGGCCGTCGTCGTAACGGTCGCACGACCTTCGTGTGAGGCGCCCTCATCATTCAATGTTCTGGTGTTCGCGTCGTGATCATCAGCTCGCAATTCCACCCTGATCATTCGTTCCGCCCCGTGACTGGGAATTGCGGCTCCAGCTCCGCCGCGTGCCGAAAATTCTCGCGGTTCTTCCAGTAAAGTTCCAGGCGACGGAATCGGCGCAGACGCGTGACCACTGCGAGGTAGAGCTGCCTTCCTGGCTGAGGAAAAAGTCGAGTGTCGGGAGCCGTGGTTTGCCAGTCGCAATTTCCAGCTCCGGGATCCCTGCGTTGTAGAGGGACTCGAGTGTAGTCAACGAAAGCATTGTGTCCCTGAAGGTCGACTTGCGGCTGAGAATCATGAGTTTTGGTACTTCCTGGGCGATTTGCGGTTAAGAATTATGTGTTCTGGTACCTCCTTCGTTGCTTGCGCTTGGGAACCGTGTGGTCTGATGTGTGGTTAGAAATCGCGCTCTTCAGCTCCGTACTCTGATTTTGTGTACTTACGCTGCTCAGTGATTATCAAAATGTTTAGGACGAACCGGCGGCTAGCATGGAATAATTTTTTTTACTGCCGTGAAACACGTTGTTGTGTTTCTCATGAAGACTATGAGTGGTAATCGAAATATTCATTTTTCTTTGAGTTAAATTTATTGTGTATGTTTGAACTGTTTGATTGGTTACTCATTTTATAATGTAGTACGAAATTAGAAGTGTAGATTTTTACAGTGTTGGTTTAATTGGTGCTATTTCTTTAATTTCAATTTACTTGTCGACCTCAGTTCCTAATTTACTAATGCTGTTTCTTGAATTTTATTGTATTATTTATAAGAATGGGTTATTAGTTTATGCTGATTTTGAATATAAGTTTGCGAATTAATGCCATTGGCTGGAAAGACTTGATGTGAGTAAAAGCTCTTGGGTTGTTTACTCAAAATGCTCCGTCTCGTGAAGATGAGTGTTGTTCATCCTGTGCGTGTGAATATGCAAAGATAAAGTTAAAATTTCTCTTCCAGGTAAATCTTTCAATATCTGTTCTGCTTCTTACTTTCAAGTGTGAAGAGTGGAGTTTATTGTGGTACATTTGTCGCGAAGGTGCGATAAAAAAAGACTGAAATTTTTTCTGTAGAAGATGCTTAGGCTTTTTTCTGTGAGAATGACGTTAATTTTTAGTTCATAAATAAGCGACGCCGTGCAATAGTTTTCAATGCTTAAAAACCGCTGAAGCTTGACTCGATCTCGTCGACAATGTGGTAAAGTAAATATATTGAACTCTGGCCGTTTTAAAACCATTGAAATATCACGATGCTGAACCGTGCGCGGAGGATGTGAGCGAAAACACGTGTTCAAAATCAGAAACTAGAAAAAGTCAAATATCCAGCTGTTAGGGTTGAAATATCGAGGTTTTCAGGACCGTATTTCTACTGCGTCACCACACGCGGTGTGTACACGCTTGTGCAAGAGGCAATGGACTGAAGTTACTCGAGTGCTCCTCATGTGAACTTTGAACGCTTTTCTATGGAAGCAGATGACCAAAACTTCTCTCGTAGAGGTATATATCCTTTTGGCTCCCATCCACTCGTGAGGAGCTTTCAATTTTGGATATTCCCCCCAAGGAAGACATGGCTAGAGCTCCACTCGTAGGGACAGTAGCCCCTGCGACTCCCACGCACTCGTGAGGAAGTTGACCGCATGTCAGCTGTGGTCGAGGCTGCTGCAGCTGCAGTGGCGTGTTGTGGGTTCGTCACACTGGCTTCTGCCGTGACAGCCTTGCCGCCTGCTGGGGGAGGCCTTCCCTCAAGCAGCGCCTCGGCTTCCTCGTCCAAAACCACAAAGGGCAAGATCGTCAAAGGAGTCAAAGTCCGTCGGTACCCACCCCTTTCCAGAGCTCGGCCTCGACACCTCCCCAGACTTCCCTCGAGACCACGTCCCCCTCCTGCTGCTGCCACTCCTCCTCCAGTCAAGCCCAATGAGCCTGACTCAAAGCCCCCGTGGGCTCTGAGGCCTCCTTTGCTGGGGGCTCTCACCCCTCCTTCTTCGTCGGACCAACCGTCCCCCAAAGTCCAAAGCTCCCGATCTTCTTCGCTGGACAACTCGTCGCCCAAAACTCCGAGCTCTGTACCCACTCCCGTCCCCGACTCGCCGATGGTGGAGCTGGTCCTCGAATGTGGACGGCGGCGGAGGAGAAAAGACGCCACCGCCGCCCACTACCAGGTGCCCTCCTCGCACCCGACCGCCGCTTGGAAGACGCCGCCGCCTTCTGGTGACACGGATTTGTTCACTCGCGGTGAGAAGTAGTTCTCTGCGCTACTCATGAGTGACAGGGAGTAGTTCTCTGTACTACTCATGAGTGACAGGGAGTAGTTCTCTGCACTACTCATGAGGGACAGGGAGTAGTTCTCTGCACGACTCATGAGTGACAAGAAGTCACTTGGCGCTATTGTTTGTGTAGTGCTGGTACACCTTGTATGAAGTGCACACTCTCATATGTAACTCATGTTGTATTTGTGACCTATGTTGGTATCAGCCACGTTATACTTATCTAGGATAAGGAGGATATGCTTTACTCACAGCATTTCTTTCTTTTCCTCTGATGTTCTAGTACGTAATAAAAGAAAAGTGCTTGTCGTAAAGAATATTTAATTTCATTATTTTTCGTCTCAATTTATGTATAAAATCCTCCGGCGTCAAGCATTTTTGTCCCACTCGATTCCAACCCTGTAAAGACCCCTGGCATTCCTGAACGATATCGGAACTAATTCAGTTTGGTGTGTAATTCTTCTCGTTTCGTCCAAGACTAGGGCCATCCCAGTGCACAAAATACGGACGAATGCTCACCCAGCACTTCGTTGATTTTAAAAATGTGTTGGTTCTCGCAGTAGCCAATTCGAGCAGCTCACCACTCACTTCTGTTGGCCGTGCTTTAGCACACAAAGGTGATGTCTAACGGTTATCGTGAGCAATAAAATTCTCAGATGCTTGTTCGAGACGCTGCTTGAGACTAACCCGCCGTGGTTTGTGGTTGTATTTTATTGCTATACATAAGAGGCAACTGTTATCACCTCGTTTTTTCCCTCTTAGCTCTCTAGCTCTGCTTTCTGAATGGCGAGTGCTTGCGGCTACTGGGTTGAATCGAAGGAATTCGGTTCGTGCCGTTAGAGTGAATTTTTTCAGTGGAGCACTTCAGATTTATTGAATTACATACAAAGTGCGATACCAAGTTGAGTGAAATTCTTTTGGAAGCTCTGTGTCCTGCTGTGAGAGGGGTTTGTCGTGTGACGGTTATGAGAGAGCGAATTGTATGTCGCGTTTAATGGCTTGAACAAGGAATTTTGTCGTTTACGAATGTACAGACCGTCGTGTAAAATATGGCACTGCAGTTGAAAGTTCGTTAAGCGTTTATTGAATATCTGTACAATTTTCAATGCATACAACGAACGGCATCAACGTATATATTGGTTACTTAGTTTCACGATATTTAGTAAATATGTCTTGAGTGATCATGGTCTTGTAACATTTTTTTGCAACACTTTGTATATGCAATGAATATACGGAAGACACATCAAGTAAATTGGAGTCTTTCACCGGTCACATTCCTAGAGCAATCCAGCCTTTATTTCTCGGATGCTATAGAATCAATAAAATTCAGGCCCTTTGATCCTTGCCACACTGGTGTGCCGCCTTTTTTAGGTACATTCTCTTTCAACTAGAGAAATACTTCGCCCGGAGTACCGAACTCGAGACCTGCTGAATAGGAGGCAAGCGCGCTACCACTTGCGCGACTGTGTCCCTAATTCACAAACGTCGTTATTTCGAGCTCGTTTTTGTCGGGA
Source organism: Orchestia grillus (assembly GCA_014899125.1). Classification (NCBI taxonomy): domain Eukaryota; kingdom Metazoa; phylum Arthropoda; class Malacostraca; order Amphipoda; family Talitridae; genus Orchestia; species Orchestia grillus. The sequence continues at coordinate 6,947 of VOMN01046989.1, read as the reverse complement.
TAGAGGGACTCGATCAGATGCAGTGGTGCAGCTTAGCGTATTTGTGCGGCGGTGAACCTCATGTTTTCTCCCAGGCATGTTGTGGGACGTACAATCGTCCCATGCATGGGGCGCTAGATTGCTTAAACACGACATTCTGTATTCTGTCTACGACACGACATTCGGTATCCTGTCTACGATACGACATTCTTAAAGCAAACAGCCGCTCCGTAGTCGTCGCCCGTTGTGAGAAGTATTAGCTAGAGGGGGTATCAAATACCTTGGAAAATATTTCATGAGATGCAAATAGAGCGTGTTATAAGAGGCAGATAAGAAGATAGATCAGTTGTTCGCTGGAACTGATCTGGCATTGCATTCGGGGTACGACTGGATTTATTTGTTCTAGCCCAGTTCTCATTCGTTTCTCTAAGTGCCATTCTAACATTCTTTGTGGATATGGCAAACCCTAACCCGGGCAATAAATATATTGTTTGACTCAAATAAATAACCCGCGTAGTAGTCTGATCCAAGTTGAGGTTCAACAAGATTATAAGGCCCGTCCACACTATCAACCTTTCAAACGAATTTTGTGTTTTTCAACTTTCCCGCGAACACTAATGTACCTTGCGCGCTGGCAGATATCGGCGTGTTTGAGTAGTCCAACTGTTTGGAAAACTCCGAATACAAACGTTCGTAGCACATACCGAGCAGTCGCTTGTTTTTTATATTTATTGTACTAATGAATATTTGATTTTGTGGGAAACTATAATTTTGGTAATTTATTTATTTGATAAAAGCTCGATACTTTCATATGAGCCTTTTTAAATTTTAGGATTGGTTAATTTAGCATAAATAGCAGCTGGCAGCTGCATGAATAGTAGCTGGAAATGTCTGACCTGCCGTCTTGACATGGGAAGATCAGTGGCTTTACGTTTTTCAAACACTGGTAAAAACGTCATTACTAATATAAAAGTAGCACCTGCATGATTAATAAATGTCCAGAAATAAAACTAAACGCCAGCAAACATCAATCCAATATACGTATTCCAGGAGCAGTGTTGTTTGTTTACATTCTGTACTCATACAACTTCATGCGGGCGAAAGCACAGTCTAGACACGATTCACGAGAGTTCGTGTTTTTGTTTGCGTTGTGGTGTGTTCGTGATTCCCGGAAAGTTTGATAGTGTAGACGCGGCTTAAGGCGTCTACGCTATAACGCTTTCGCAGGGCTTTCGTCTGTAGTCGAGAAATGTTCACCAAAAACATTTGACGACACCATGGAAGTTTTCGAATACATTGGAAAATACTTTGTTAAATATTCGGAACACAATATCCCGTGTCGCCGGGATCGTTTCTATTAAAGTATTTCAGCTGTAAATTTTCTCGTACGTTGCTCTGCAGAGCGAAAAAACTTGCAGTGTATATGTATTCGACGGACACGCACATGTGCGTCAGTGGCAAGACCTAATGACTGCAATTATATATAGTTATTACTATTTGAGCTCAACGTAGCGAAATATGAGCGAATTTTTGCCAGTAATATTTCAACGAAATAATTGCTGCGGAAAATCTTTCTTTTCCCACGATTAGTTCGTTCAAGAAAGTCTAACGAAAATCTAACGTTGGCACATTGATGCGATGTTTTCCGTACGAAATCATGAAAATCCTGTTATTTTATGTAAAGCGTCTGCTGGAAGAGTTATCGAAATGGAATCGTGAAGAAAAAGGCATGCAAACACAAATGCTTGACTATGCTTCGTCACTTTCATTTGCCCAGAGCAAGAAATTCAAGGAAATACGTTCACGAGTAAAAAATGATTTTAAACACGAAAGAGCAAACTATTCAGGGTGAAATATCATAGCGTAATCTTGCGAGGACCGCTGTCCTTCCTTGAAAAAACACGAAAAGTATTACCACCTTGTATTAACTTCTTTTAACTTCACCCAGAACTAGCTTGAGAATACGCACACGCACATGAAATCGGAATGACCATTTATTTATCTAAAGAATAAGTTGGTCGTCTTAGAATGAAGCCTTGCATTTAGGACTCAGGTGTTGCGTGAGTCATGTTCTCATGCGCACCTGTAGCGCACCACCTGTGCAGACCTTGCCCCACTCCCGCCTGCTGGACCTTCGTGATGAGACATGGAATTGTGTGGCAGTCAAGTCACACAGAGGAAGAACGTGTCGTTTCAAATGCTGTTTAGTTACAGTGTTTCGAATTGAGTTCTATGAGTGTAGAATTTGGTTTTGAATAGTTTTTGATATTTTAATCGAGTCGCGTACTTATAAATTTCTGTTATAAATATCGTTGTATTACCGTTATTTCAATCAAGTTGACTTACATCAAAATTAACGTTATAAATACCGTTTAATCATTTTTATTCTAATGTACGTGCGCAAATTGCGTTCTAAATGCTGTTTAATTCCTGTCGTTTTAGTGAAGCTACATGCATGTAATACGAGTATATTGGGTTTTAAAGGTTGTTTGGTTACTGTTTTAATAAAGTTTATCTACGTACATGCAAAAACCTCAGTTTTCACTGTCTCGTATCTACTGACGTGACACGTGAATGCTGTGGAGTTCAGTCCTCCTTTCTCCAGGGAAGCAATTCGTAGCTACCGGAAAATCACCATCAGCGCTCGCCAGAGAATCGAACCAGGGGCCTCCTCAATCAAGAGATGGCGCTGCGCCACAGAGCCCATTGGCTGCTGCACACATCCTCTAGGAGTGCCTGCACAGATCTATTGGACAATTTCCCACTATTCGAAAATATTTTGAATTTAATCCATTATTACATGACATCTTCAGCCAGTTATCTGATCACTGGGTGGTGATAATATCAAACTAGCAGGACCCGTGAAAATTTCACGGAAATTTAGTTGAACTTTGGATAAACCAGCCCTTAAGAAGTGGTCCTCTCAAGTGTTGGACAGAGGTTAGAGGTTCAGGGCAGAGATAGTCCGGTCTTGGAAGCAATTTTCTTCTTGATGATGCGAGTAGTCTGAACTCTATTAGGGAAACTGAAAATGTGCCGCGAAGACTGGCTTTTTATAGCCAAACATGCAACCCGTATACAGGATACTTCGCTCGAGACCTGAAATTTCGCTTGAAAAGTGGCGAAGCGTGACGGAACGGTAGGTAGGTGCAAGCGTATTAATTTATAATAGATAAGAACAACCTCGAGTAAGAACTATGTAGGTCAGGGTCATGAAATAAAAAAAAAACATTTTATTAGCTTCTGATTAAAGCCAAGGAAGGACGAATAAACTCGAGTTATTGTTTTGTTTTAAGTCGAACATTTGCCGTGTTTACGAAGACAAAGTTAAAAAATTCGAGTTGGTAGGATGAGTTAACTTGTCCTTGCCTTGGAAGGAATTAAGCTGCTTTTTTGTGTTGATCCATCAATGCATAAGTTTATTCCTCAATAAATATTCCTATTTTTTTTAGAAACGAGTCGCTAGAAGGTCATTTGCACCGGGTATAAAATTTGAAGGGAAAATGTTCCGTTGCTAAAATTAAAGCGATTCTGTAAATGGTGCCAGTGTAAAAGTTGTCCGGTGCTCAAAATCGGAATAGAAAAATAAATTAGTTGGTCACTTTTATGTTTCATGTATGCTGAAATAAAATAACTTAAGCGTAATGCTGAAATAACATAGCAATCTGAAGTTATTTCAGCACAATAATGTAGAAGCGCTTTGTAATCAAGAAAACATATATCTTTACCCTTTGTTACCATTGTTCTTATTCGTTTTTTTTTCGTCAAGTGTGGGCAAAAATATGTACGGTATGCATCATTGAGTTCAAAAGAAAACGAGTTCACCTGCGTTCAGCAGGTGTTTTAACTCGAATCGGCCGCATGTAAATTTTCATTCCAATTAAAGTGAGCCCAATTTGAAGCTTTGCCAAGTAGTCTGAAGAAGACGTGCATGCTCTCTAACGTGCAACACAACGGCAGAGCTTGCGGTTCGCGGTCTATCGACGGCCAGAAATTAAAACTGCCCAGACGTTTTTACTCGCCTTTTTCGAACTGATCTTTGCGAATTTTCTGAAGAGCGTGTGGAGCATTTTAGCGCGGCGTAGTCTGGCTACCGCCAAGAGGCTGCCATTGGCGGTCACTTTAGCGGTTGCTGAGAATAATTTTTTACTCGTGCTGTATTTTCCGTAGCGCTGGATAGCAGGCGTGAACTGACTTGCCGGAGCCGTAAATGCCTCCACAACGCCGTGATGGTGTGGTACACTGTTCAGACAGCAGCACGACTTTAGTAGCTATCCGTTACTATATTTGTAACATGTCTGCAACTTAAATCTGAGATTAAGAGGTGATTACTGCGACCCGATTATCTTTATCGAGATCTGAGATAACGAGTCCATGACTCAACTGATAAAATATCTTCATCGAATTTGGTATTACGAATTCATTGCGTTGCTTGGTCAACACTATGTCTACAGCGCAAGTCTGAACTTATCTAAGCCCATTCTTACATCAGCAGGTTGTTCGTAGTGCTAATCTAAAATAAGAAGCCATAGCTGGATTGACACGATAATTTATTTAGATCAGAAATAGTACCTTTGCTTAAATTAAACAAGAGGTCTTTGCTTAAATTTATGATCAAGTCTCTATTATTTTATGGGCCAGGAACTTTTAAATTAAGTGTGAAATTATGCCTTTACTACCATTGCACCAACAGATTTCAAATGTGTAACGAGGAATCCTTTACTCCAGCAACCCGATTTCTTTATCGAAATCTCAGATCACGATTCCGTTACCGCACCAATTGGATGTTTTTACTTAACTCTGATGTAAAGACTCCCGACACTATGATGAGAATGTTTGAGTATTTGCATACCATTAACTTTTTTTCTAAACGGAACATGCGGTCCCGTTTCATCAGGCTGCTGGTTTTTCGTACGAAGCTCAATGCAATCTTATTGCGCACGTACGTACGGCTGCTGCTAGTTTGTCATACAAAGGTGCTTGTACTTTTATCACCATGCTAATTTGACGGTGATGACGTCATAGCGTCAGTGTCTGTGTGTCCGAGGGCTCCGTGGCGCGGTGGTTACCCACTGCGCCCTCAAGTGAGGAGGCCGATTCGACTCCCGGCCGCGCAGGCGGATTTTTTTGTGGAATCACGACGTGCTTCCTTGTCTTGGGAAAGGAGCTCTTATTTCTCACAGCACTCCTGTGCCTTGCTAACATCGTGCGCCATTTAAAAGTCAGGAAACTGTGAAGTGTGTTGTAATGAAGGGTTTTTCTTTACAGAAGAGTTCTGCGCGCACTCTGGGGCGGTGAACTGCCTGGCGCTGGGGCACAAGAGCGGTCGTGTGCTGGCCACGGGCGGCGATGACAGGAAAGTCAACTTGTGGGCAGTGGGCAAACCCAACTGTATTCTGGTGAGTGGGCTGTGAGCGACCAAACTGCACTCTGGTGAGTGGGCTGTGTGCAGTGGCGAGTGGGCTGTGAACGACCAAACTGTATCCTGGTGAGTGGGCTGTGTGCAGTAGCGAGTGGGCTGTGTGCAGTAGCGAGTGGGCTGTGAGCGACCAAACTGTATTATGGTGAGTGGGCTGTGTACAGTAGCGAGTGGGCTGTAGACGAGCCCAACTGATCAAAAATGAGTGGGCTGAGGCATACCCAAATATATTATTATATATATTGTATTGGTGAGTGAAATTTAAAATTGTGTCCCCTTCATCAAGTTCAGATTCCATTACTTTTCATATCGACCTTTCGTTCGTAGAAATAATTGCTATAACGTATTTTATCACATGTTCACATCAAATTCTCACCGCTGTGAATTCTAGCGTTCACTGTACCTTAAACAGCTTCGCCTAACCAAGTCAAACTAAACTTCAGCTTCTCGTTTTATGGGAGTTATTTCCTTTATAACAAGGAAAATGAAGCGTTCGTTCCCTCATGGAACAGCTTCCCTCGAGCGAACGGAATCGCCGAAACGGAAAGAAACTCGAGAATGTTGTGGCTGAGACCGGCGTGACGAGTGTCACGTTGTCAAGGCTGGCCGAATTTATGCCCTTGTTGACGCCATGATCTTCCTGTTGGCGTGCGTCGTAGGCCGTGTTGTGGACTGGAGGAGTAGACCCTCCGCGCACCCTCTCACCTCAGCCGACGGCTTCTTCCTCGCGATTGTGTGCACGACTAATAATTTATTTTGAATTGAAGGGCCGTTGTAAACTGACGAGCGTAACCGTTAATGAAATTCATAGGGAAAGTTTCGAGCGGAGTTGAAGGATTCTTGCTGAAGTCGCGAGTATTTTAGGACATCCGCAAAGCCATGACGCTTCCCAGCAAGTCTGCTGGGGAATACAACTCCGCTGGGGCATACATTCCCAGCGCTTAGGGAAACATCCTCACTTGAATCCCCCGGTATCTGTTGAGCCCCTCCAGTGCTACCCAAGTGGGGGCAGGCCCCATTAGATCCCTGGGGATTGCTTCTTCCCTATGCTGTGGGGAAGGGGAAAGTCTAATAATAATTACTCGAAACCATTTCGTACCCCACACACCTCGTACAGGGCGCCTCCATCGCATGCTACGGGCACTGGCGTCCCTGGCAGATTACCTCAGGTATAGGTAGGCCTCCGCTGCTTGCCCTACGTGCACACTTCAATTCTTTCAATTTTCCTACCTTCTTTGCTATCGTTTATTTGTTTCTTCCTTTTCTTTGCTTCTTCCTCTTCTTTGTCTCTTCCTCTTCTTTGTCTCTTCCTCTTCTTTGTCTCTCCCTCTTCTATCTTAACTTCATGTTTCATATGAGCTGGGATCCTGTGTGGGAACACCATACGCATAAAATCCCGTTCTCTAATGTTCATGCTAAACGGTCCATTCTCGCTCTATGGATCACATTTTATGCAGAGAGGGTGAGCTTCAAACTAACCAGTAATCTAATCTGTATGAGGTGACACATAAAAACGTGGTCGAGTATAGTATTGAATTTGTTTCACGTA
>VOMN01046975.1:0-13384 GCA_014899125.1 Orchestia grillus | reverse complement strand
TAATATTTTTCCCCATGGAAGACCGTCGAGGAATAACGGCAACATCGTACCTATCTTCTTGGCGATGTGACAACGTGGCGGCAATTCGAGTTTAAAACTGCTCGAGCGGAGTGAACGGGATGAGTCAGAAGACGGGCGGCCACGGCGGAGGGGCGAGCGCGAGAGACGTCGGAGGGAAGCCATTTTTTTATGCGAGTCTGAGGGGGCTTGAAAGGAGAGTCTAGTTGTACAGTCTGATCTTGTTGTTAAATAGTTCGAATCTTATTTTTAAACGAATATTTGAAATCTCGTGTCCATTGTCCTCGTTAGTCTGCTTGCTTAAGCATCTAGTGCTTGTGTTAAGTACTTGATTATTCAGAGCAGATGCCTTTGGCTTCACGCTATTGGCCAGTCCAGGCTTAAGGAACCTATTTCGCTCTTATAAAACTGTCACACGGACTCCTGTAGGCGCTTGTATGCTGGCCATTGTATCGGGCTCCAGTTATGTCTATTGGTCTGATTTGTGTTGTTGTATGTATGACTCCTGAAGCTCCTGAGAACGATTGCCACTTTAATTCTAAATTTATATTTAAATATCCTTTTGTTTTGAATACTCCTCACTCAGAGCATATAGAAACACCTGCCTAGCCCACTCAGAAAAACGCTACCGGTACTGACCCGGGGAACGTCAATATCACGAGATCTGTAACGCTCATTTTACGGTGCGAAATTTAATTACATTCATTTTAAATTCACTTTTGGTGGCAGTGATAAAATTAAACTTCTTTTAAAGATAAACAAAACTTTATTTCATTACATAAATTCCAGTACAAATATGCGTTTATCATTCATTTCATTTTATTCACGTGTTTCTGACATGACTGTATCTCTGACAAGACCATGGAGTATTGGAGCCCGAACATAACGTTTCTTATCCCACGTAGGATGAATACCGACATGCATTCATTATTGTGAATTTTTCTGTTGAAATTTATATATTCAGTAGCTTTCTTGATTCACGAGCTAACTAAAAATTTACCATTACACCCAACACTCTCCGCTGCACCTGCCCGGCACCAAATGGCTGCTGTGGATGCGGTCAGAACGTTCTCCAACTGGTTCACGCTCCAATAATACTAGTGTTCACATATCTATTGAACAATTCAAGTGCAAAAAATCAACAGTAGTTTCAATGAGATCTGTTTTGTATTTATAAATACGAAGAGCTTCTAAAATATGGAAATTGTCTCTATTGAAAGCATAGTATAAAATCTTAGTATTATCATGAATTGTTTGATTGGTAGACCGTGCTTTTTCAAGCGCCGTGCAACTTTATTTGAAATACTTTTCTTTCTACTCGGGTGACGAGTTGGAAAACGCGCTATGCCGTACATCAACGAAATAAAAGGATAGGGAAGTAGTCCCTTATTGCTGGACCTGTACCGCCAACATCGCATGATGTTTGAAAAAACTGAAGCACTAACTACCCCGAAAAAAAAATTCAAACTTGAATATTTGAGGTACCGATCTAACTTTGAACAAGTTAGGTATATTTAAACATAGTAAATGTTCCCTAAGTCCGTTGGGCCGAAGTCATAAGAGAGCGCCCCCTGTACATTCTTTTATAGCCCTAAATGCAAATGACGAAAATTTCAGGAATAAATACGACGTAACATTCCGTGGCTTCAATGCACCAGGTCCAGATGCCCGTCCCGCTCTAAATTCTTTCAGCTGAGCTTTATCAAAAGTCTCTTGATCATCAATCGGAAGTTCTGTATTTTTATTTGAAGTAACGAATTTTCATCCGACACCATCGCAGCAATTTCCTGTTTTCCCGTATTTTAAATTCGTTGTTTTTGCCGCGCAATCTTTAAGAGCTGTTCAAGAGATGAAGTCGTTGCAGAACGAACGTTAAATAGCTGACGATAAAATACTTGACACTGATTTACCCTCGAGAAAAATGAGAGCTAAAATAAAAATAAACAGGCTAGTTTATTGCTGTCTCGATAGAGTAAACTTTTTAAATTTTATCCGAGTTAATATTAGTATGCAATTGTGTCTTAAAAACTGGAGTATTTCTGAATCTGCTTTCTGGTCGCCAGTCCTTGCAGTTACAACATATGAAGGAAATATAATAGATATTCTTTCTCGGTGTCGATTGCAGTTTTGTGACACGACGTCAATGATTGTAACCCAACAGCTTTTGCTTAGATGCCCTAGTGACTTCCTGGCCCGAATTTCAAGAAGTTTTTGACGTATCTGAAGCGTTCAGGTCTCAACACGATCCAACTTCTGCCAGCGCGATCAGTTTCCCAGGTGCGAGCGCCCGAGAACGAGGAATTTCTAAGCCTACTTGACCCATAATTACTTCCAAATTCGAGTTATTCTGATTAAAATTTCAGTGCAGAGAGTTAGTAATGACACGCCACAACCCCGAAGCTACTCGAGAGTCTACAGAAATAACGACCTCTCCAGAAAAACTCGACCATGATGCGGGTCTCCAACTGTTCCAATCGAAATTACCTAACTCGGTGAGCCTCGTGCAAACTGTTTTTGCAGTCTCAACTTTCGATAATTCCATCTCAATTTCAAGTTGGGCTTTGGGAAAGAAAAGTTTGCCGGCTCGAAGGAGACTTGAAAACTCCACGAAAACTCGAGACTGAATTTAATAGAAAGCTACGGTGTCAGAGCGATACGGGACGCCTCTGTCCGGAAGCAGGTACGAATGGTAGTCTATTTTTGGTGGAAGTATGAAGCGGTCTTTACTTGGTAGAGATCTCATCGGGCAGAGATAGAAAATGTACTCATTTTGTAGGTTCATTTTTCGGAATTTATAGAAGAGACATTTCTTAATGTTAGTCATCAGAAAAAGCTTATCAACGGGAGCATTTGAATTCATCAGTTTAAACCTTCCTTCAATGATAGTGCTTCCTTTGTACCTTGAATATTTTTGCAAATTGGTTGCATCGTAGGGACGTACAAAGAACTCGCCTCATAGACGTTCAGAAAACTCAAAATACCAATAGGTGTTCAGCATATGAATGTAACCCTACGACAAAAAGCAGAACATAATGAGGTGAGTCATGAAAATTTCATCTCGTACAACCTCGAATAACTAACTCTCTTAAGAAACGCATATGGGCGTATTGTATAATTAATATTGTTTGATAATTTTTCCCGACAGTTGAACACAAAAATATACGAAAGTCGGAACATCTTATTTGCAAAGTTAGTTAAGCGATGAAAAAATTGGGGATTCATCACCTTCACTTCTTAAATTTCTGTGTACCCGCGAGAGCTGCCATCCAACTCGCTCTCACGAAGCGGCTCCTGAAACCCTAACTCTCTTCGGAGCATTCGTGGGTGAGGACCAATCAGCGCCTTTGTTTGTGAAGCGGTTCCCTGAGATCAGAGCTGCTCGTACCTCGTGCCCCAGGTATCAGCGCTGTCAGGGGCCACGGCTCTAGGGGCTCGCCACGAGGGAACAGACTGAGCCTTTGCTCATCGGTCTCAAGGATGCAGATCTGTATCTCTTCCAGTACTGTTTTCCCCGAATACAATTCAATTCAGATTAAATAAAATCAATTCGAGCGAAGTCAGAAATAATTATGAAATTTTTAGGAGTCCAATTGATTTTCATTTAATATACGGATAAATCCAGGGGTAATCTTGAACAAACACACGTGGAAACGCTGTAGACTTGGCAGAGATTTTCATAGCCGCTTTGATAAAAAGGCGTTCCACGAGTACTCAAATTTCCTTACTTTTCTTTAAAAGCATTGATATATTTTTTTCTTTTCATAGAGGACTGAAAAGAAAGTATGTAATATCATAATCTTATTCATTCATATTTCTAATACGAAGAATTTGGTCTCGAGAAATAATAGCCTAAATTTACCGATGCATCGCACGTTCAAAATTCAGTTACGATTCGCATGCTGCATGATTGCCGTCGTTTTGAAAGAGCGCCTTCGTGCAATTTGTACCTTTATGTAATTCAGTACATTCTCCAAACTATTGAAACTTCAGACCTTTATCTTTAGTTTCGTGGATCCTCATCTCATGCACGAAACTTCATTTCTAGCGTCAACAATTATTCCTTATTTGAATTTTACGTTCATTTAGTTCTCTTAGAATATCTAGCTCATGTATTTTTATTGAAATGTTTGCGTAAAGAACTTGATCGTGTTCTTATAACTTTCTCCCATATTCACTGCATGGCGGAATGAACTGGCTTTGAACTTTAATACTGATGGGAGCTTCACTCAGACATTTAACGTATCATTTTCTTGGTTGAATTATTTCATCAAATACTGAAGAAGATGTGTGTTCACGCGAGTTATTGGTCTATGAGATATTTTCCAGCTTTTCGCTATGAACTTAAGTGCATCATACGAGGGCAATACTTAACATAAAAATAACTGGCGGCAGCATTTGAGCTATGATAGTAATAAATGCAGATGGGAATGGGTGAAATAATTTCAAAAACCCTAAATGCAGATGAGACTGATTTGTATGAATTTTTTAAGTTCTAAAATAATAAATTTATTCGTTTATGTTATAAAGCTTTACAGGGAAGAAAATGAGACTGGCTCACTTATGTTACTCATGTAAAATTCCTCCTGTTGTAGGATTTGATTGAGTAAAATAGTTCATCCCTTTCGTTCAGTAATTAAATACCTTCAGAGTTAATAAGGATTCTCCGCACTTTCGTTATTGACCATTACGAGGAGCGTACGAGTGTAAACTAGCGTTAGACACGTTCCAACCTTACTCCTCAGCGTAGGTACCAGCAAAATTTTCATCAGTGTGTGAAAAACTGATTCTTCCTTCATCGTATAATCATATTAACCGCTATAATTTTAAATTAGTTTCATAATTTGTCATAAAAGAAAAGTGTAACGACTAGTACGTTCCACTCGAGGTAGGCGAGGAGCGCTGCCGACGCGTTTATACCTCCCACCAAAATACATCGATATCAGTCCATGCCCGACTGAGGTGTCACTTCAGTTGACCAATTAACAGTTATTAGTCCTGCATTACAGAGACACAACACGTCGTGTACGCGGCTTTCTCTCAAAATTCAACTAAAACATCCAAAATTCTATCGGTTCTGATGCTCCATTGATTTTCATTTTAAAGAGCGGAAATTAGACAGATTGTAGCACGGTTTTGAATGGTCTATGTTTGTCACTAAACACCACGTAATTGGGGCTCCTAACTGTCGTATGGTTCGCTTCTTTGAGACCCCTGTGACGGTGTGGCACAAATTTGATAAGCAAACTGATACGCTTTGTTTAATGCCAAGACTTTACTTACTCTTTCGAAGTATGAGTAGCAGTTTTGCTGATGAATTGAGGATATGGTAAAAATGTACATAAGCATACCTAATATTCTAAAGTCTCTGAATATGTCTTTATTAAACCTATATATGTAAAAGTAAACATGTTTCCGGTTCATGCGACAGTATAAGATAAACTAATGTGACAACTGTGACACTCTTAGCGTAAGTCTACGGTATTCCAAGCGAAACTTTAACTTACTCTGACTACTCAATTATTCTATAGATAGATTAAACGCAGAAAAAAAAACAAGCAAGTAATATATTGAAGATTTACCGCTTAGGTACGTCATGATTTTCCTGAGATTACGCAGCAGTTTATCTGTGCTAGGATTTTCTTCATTATTACATCAGTGCTTCAAAATATAACCAGTTCCTTCTGACGCATTTTACTCGACTTTTTGAGTCTCAATTCCTTCTAGCATAGCAATTACTTGAGTAACACACATTTGTATTGTACGTTTCATTTAGCTACGTGAACAAGGTTTGCGGTCTTTTAAAACGTCAAAGTAATGGATGGATTTGACTGAGGAGTTTCCAGGACTATCACACATATTCAAGCATCTCTTCAAGGCGGATAACACTCCTGACCATTGATCAATTATGAAAGGTATTAACATTGCTCCGAACATCAACAGTGTGAAATATCTTCCCCCTCGCTCCTCTACTTTTCCGCAGCCTAAGGACTGGAAATTAAAGTTCATTTCGTTCGTTCATTCCAATAATTGCGAACGAAGTCTCTTTCCTTTGTGGGTTGTCCGCAACACCTACAGCGCTAATCTGGACCTTCCCAAATCGGCCTTCCTCGCAGATGCACCTCAAATAAGGCGCCCAGCCGTGCCCAGCGCTTGCTATACACCTACACATCGCGCGAAACATCCTTCTTGACTTATACCCACACCCATATTCCACTTCAAACGATTCACACTATAGGCTCATTTAAAATTGTTTCCTAAATCAAATTGCTTTGGAGCAGAGTCGTTAACGGGAGATGTATGAGTTGTAGGTAAAATTGTCTGAGAAAGATTGGGGAAAACAACGCAAACTGAGGCAGAAGATATTAGGTATTAAGGATATGACTTATTGCTCGCCATAGACTGGAAATTATACTTTAGCTAATCCAGTTTTGTACAGTTTTCTTTGTGTCGATGAACGTTTTATCTTATTCATGTGCGTCATTTTAAAATTCGCAACGTCTTAAAAGCCCGGTAGCTTATTTGGGCCCCCAGTTTCTGTTCCTTTTGACCCAAATTCATTACTATAATTCTGTATTGATTGCGTTGCTGTTGTGAGTATACATTACAAGCGGCAAATAGGAGAATCCGATAAAATCTCAGAGGCCACGCACAGTATCTCTCTCAGAGCAGTTGTGCATGAAAGGTTTTCTTTGTGCGTCTAAGTGGTAGACTATATTAAATCCAGCCTCCTGTTCATTTTTACGCATTTGACTCGGATACGTTGACTTTTTACGTTTTGCTTGCTGCTTCAAAATGAACTCATAGATTACCGTTTTTCACTGAGGATTCCCGAAACCAATCCATTATTATATCTCCCGCGAATTTCCTTGAATGTGTTGCTACAATATGATATTGTCGATTCATTGAACTTGTCATATTAACTTCCTGTGTGCTCATCTTTTCGGGGCCGGCTGCCACTTTTCATTTTGAAAATGAGTATTTTTCATTACGAGAGGCTAAAAATAGAAGCTGAACTGAGTTAAACTTCAGAAATCGGAGAGACTAGGGTAAGTTATCTAAAATACTCCAAAGTAGCGATCGTATGGGAGACTTGGAGTAAGCAATTACGGTGAGCCCAGGCTTTCTTTATCACGGCGGACTGTCACTCGCGCATTACGGCAGGGGCTCCCACACCTCAGCGCCGCCGGTCAGCAGGGCGCTACGCGAACAGTTGGGAGCCGGCACTTGTTTACACGAACTCTTTCCGCCTGCGTAGAAAAACATTTCAACAGCGTGCGAGCTTAAAAATAAAAGAACAATCGTTTATTCTGAAATCAGTAGTATAGGAAGCATTGAACCCACCGGGTTTCCAAGTTGTAAGGTTACGGTCTCAAAATTGGGTGTGGACTTCTACAGTCGTGATCCGCAATTCACTTGCCTATCGTTTGCCTAGAAGTGATTAGCACGTTACCTAAAGAGGAAGTAAAAAACATCGTGTGATGCTTTGTACATACCTAATATAAACTATAAAATCATAGTTGAAAAATAGGCTACAAAATGGTAAAAAAGAATTGAAGTTCTTTTGAATTTTACAAGTTAAAACATTGAAAATTTGAATTTGAGTTTTAGTGCGTCAAAACTTCAAATGATCTGTAATCGCTGGCGCTCTCAAACATGTATCTTCGGTGTCATGCGAGTTTCACATGTGCACTGAACAAACTTGTATTATTTGAAAGAGATAGAAGATTATTTATTGCTATGAAATTGACACACGTTTCTTGGTAATTCGCATTTACGATTGATAAGAAATAGTGCTGTTATGAAAATACCAATCACTTTGATACTAGAGACTGACTTCTGATATGGTGGTGATCGCTCACTGCGACGTGATGATAGTAGTCAAAAACTTCAAATGTCGTACAAATACGCTGAATATTTCGTCATACACCTTGAAGTCGAGAGTTACATATGAAAGAAAGACTGTAAGCCGAGAACGTAGAATTGAATATATGACTGCGTGCCTATATAGAATTAAACAGTGATTTCTTGAAGTAGAGTTATGGTACATTAAAATAGCAACAGTTTTACATCTCTTGGTCGTAGCGAAATATTACGAAATGTTGCTACAGTTCTAACGTAAATTCAATTCTAACAGATTAGAATTGAAACGTAAATGGTTGTGCATATGAACGTAACAACAAAGAAGTACAATAATCATGAATTCATGAGTTATAATGTTGAGAGATGAATGCTAACAAACGAAACTCCTAACACAATGTCACATACCTCTAACATTGTGGTGGGAGACACGAATCCTTCCCGTTGCGAGCACGCTAGCTCGGGGTGCCAAGCCCGTAGACTTGATACGGAGCGGCAGCGTGGCTCGAGAATTCAACAGCCGTCGCTACGATAAGAGTTTTCTTTTCCAAACTATGATGGCCGTTATGAAGACGTTCGTATGATGGCCGTTATGAAGACGTTCGTATGATGGCCGTTATGAACACTTTCATATGATGAGTGTTATTAAGACGATCTCTGTTGAGACTGGTAATGCTTTAAATAAGTTCAAGTGATGATAACTTTCTGAACTCTGACACCTTAACTTTCATGACCCCACATTCTTCATACCACTCACACGTCTGTAATCACATGGCATTGAAAATCCAGTGTTGTTCTGCATGCCTTGTACTGTTGTTCTGTTTACACTACTGAAATGAATTGAGGTGTCTAGGTGTCTTTGGACGTGCACTTGGACACGTCTAGGTGTCTTGGGCTGTCTTCGACAGGGTGCCATGTCTTTTTGACAGAGTTATCAAATCTTCGACAGGGTTACCGTGTCTTGAGCAGGGTTATCAAGTGTTCAACAGGGCTCCCATGAAACGATTGTTTTTGCGATTGCATACTTCTTAACGCTAATTTTAGTCGCAACGAGTAAATCCAATACAACATATCATTGCTAAAGTTGGGTGTACGCAAACAGGTAGTCGTCGACTTACGGCTGCGCTGGGTTCCGGCTCTTCTTCCAGTTCGATCTGCTCTTCATTAGTAAGTTCTTCAGGTTCTTGGTCTAGACAAGACGGTCGTAATGTCGATCAGTCGTAAGTGGCATAGGCCCTAAGTCGATGACTACATGCCTGTACTTATGTACGTAAAAATGTTTGGGAGCTGGCACACAGCTCCCTAACATTGTATGCCACACAACACAAGTACACCAAACATTGTACACCACACAACACAAATACACCATACATTGTACACCACACAGCACAAATACACCAAACAGTGTACACCACACAACACAAATACGCCAAGCAGTGCACACCACACAACACAAATACACCAAACATTGTACACCACACAGCACAAATACACCAAATATTGTACATTACACAACACAAATACACCAAACATTGTACACCACATAACAAATACACCAAACATTGCACACCGGTCTTACGGTTCTTCCAAAGCTGCCTAGTTAATCACAGTATTTTCGGCACCTGATCTTGGATGATGTTAATTGCATTACATGAATAGCATTGAAATGCACCTCACATTAACCCCGTAACCAATCACACGGAGAGGCCTGCGCTGCCCTCACACGGGCTGTGTAACGACTGTGACCGTGTGAATGCCACGCCACGGCCACGAGATATCTCGGGATGGTTCGTTGAGAGTTGCACAGTACGCCGTAAGCGCGTTACCTAAATCATGCGCATTGAAGACTCTGAAATCTTAATTAGGTAAAGCGACCTTTAAAGTTCTATTTGACCTCCCCTACGTAAATTTCGCCAAACGCTATTAACATTGGTGACAGCTATGAAAATCCATGTGATTTCAATTAATTGATGACGAATTTCAGAATAACATAAAAAAAGAGCTCGTATCTTTGGGACGAGATCGCACTTAGGACAATCCACACAGTCTTACACCTGATGCATGACGCACCGCTTGCGCTTCAGCTAAGCCTCGTGAACATAAAAAATTGCGCATCGTTTATTTTAGATACGTTGTTTTCGGCATTGCCGCGCTGCGACCTATCGTACCTGCCCTCCTGTGAACATACCTTAATTAAGACGCTGCGAACTGCCGTGTCCATACATATCCGAACTGCGCCACAGCCTGTTCGACGTCCGCCAGAATTTCCCGTTCGCTCGTCATCGCTCGAAGTCCCTCCTCGTGGTTCCATGGTCTGCGTTTGAAGTCCTGTGAAATCTCCGACTAAAGCAGAGTCGTGGCCGGTACTCAGCGGCTGGAAAGCCGTGCGTTGCGTAGGCCTGGTGCACGGCACTGCCCTACCGTTGAGGTGCAAGGTCCGCCGTATGTATAGGTAGAAGAAGTTCGCTCATGACTAGTTGGGAAAGTTTCCTCACTAGCTTGTCTGTCCGTCGCGAACGCTAGTGACGCACTCTACGCAAGTTTCATTGGTTTTGAACGTCACTTGTACGGACGATTGTCGAGAGAATTTTTGTCAAAGGACTTTGCCAACTCAGGCCTTAGTGGAGAGGCGTATTCTGAATATTTATGAATTGAGTTTTGAAGAAAATTTTGAATAAAATTCTGTGCTAACATGAAAACTTGTTAAGAAATAAGTGAAAAATAAAGATTTACGAGGGAAAATCTCGGTGATTTTTACAAATCATTTGTGACTTAAATTTATCTTAAAAGATCAAATTTACGTCTTAATTTTAAAATGTATTTACTTGAACGAAAAGATGCAGGTAGACAGCATTCGAAGCAGAGCTGTATATATCACTAAGTTATTTATAGACTTCGAAATTCAAGGGCTTATCATTAAATTCGTCTATCTGGTTACATTGTGTATCAACCTAGATGAGTTTTTATCCATTTAATCATTTATAGAGCTTGTACTTATTAAAATTAACTTACTTCTACGATGAAGACATGTTATCACTTTGACCTGTCCTGCTTGTTAAGTCATAAAATCAAAATATACATTCCACGACTTGACAGAAAAATACAGCAGCTCAGAGGTAGTCAGCATAACTGAGACCGCTTCCATTCTCGAGGTAGAAAGCCCAAGCCTTGAGGTGTGAGAGGAGCCCTGTGGTGGGATGGCAATTACGCGTTGCCTTCTGCGCTCGCACTTGAATGACGACGCAGTAATAATCGCCAAACTTTCCTGGTCCAGAGGCTTGGAATGGGGTGATGGGAAGCTGACGGGATGTGGGCCGCTGCCTCCAGTGGCCGTCAGGGGCTGAACAATATTTCATGGAGTCAGTTTGTGGCACTGCAATCGCTATGGAGATTTAATGGATTTTACTCGTTTTTTTGGAGAGATGATCTGTGTTGTTTACGATGTGACAATGGTCTTATCACTGTGATGCGGGTGTAGCTGGTTCTCGATGCTGTGCTCTGTAAATCGTAAATATTCGTACGTTGGTTTGGCGTCAAGAAACCTTCGTGCCAGAGTGTGTGAGCGCTTCTCAAGAAGTTGTTCAAGTGATCCAAAATTAAGCAAGTTCCATGAACGGTGAAGGCAATGCAGCGCTAAAAAATGATCTATTTAAAATTTTTGACCATGAGTCCCTTGCAGCGTTGCGTTTTGCTATTTTGGTGTTCGTGGCAATTTGCTGATAATTTATAATCATTGCCAAGGTTTCGTCTGTGCAAACTATTAACCAACTTCCAGAGTCCTGTGCACTACGTGATGGAGAAATTCACTCGCGGTATAAAATCTGCTGCATTCAGTGCTAAATTAAATTACTTAGAAATGCCGCATGCTCTGAAAGTGTGCAAGGAAGTTCGGAGTGAAATGCACGACGGTTTGATATGAACCTGTTCCTGTCGCGTCTCACTCCGTCGCCTTGATCTGACTCTCCAGCGCGTCAGTAAAGTTAGGGCAGGAATGTTTTGTTATTGTTTTAACTCCCTCATCTCAGGACCACTGATCTACGAGTGAGTCAAGGAAAGATTATTGGAAAATTTTCTCCTCTTCACTTCGCTATCCATCCATGATGCCGAATTACTTTACGACAGCGCAGATGCGAACGTCACTCTTACCTGTTCCACTCAGAATTTATTTGGTATTTGAGGGTAAATAACGATGCCGTTCATTTGCCGATATTTAGCCTTAAGCAACGAAGCTCAACGCTGACTGCTGCACTCAAGTTTACTCGTTGCCTTACTTAGATATTTCTCTCATAACTTAATTAAATGCGATGAGAAATTTTATTCGAACTTTCATCAACCTCAAATGTTTTGTGCGATTTTTGTTTTTTCGACTTTTGAAAGCCTTCTCGAATTTCTTTTCTAAAAATTTACCGTCTATGAATTAGGCTGAAAGTTCATTCTTACATGTGGATGAAGTAACGTGCGACTCGATTTATTCGTACTTATCTTCTCCAGTTGAAACTACGAAACAAAACCTGTTCCTGTGTACGTGTAGCGCAATTTCCTTGACGCAAGCAAAACCTTGTAAGGTAACCTACGCATTTTCAGCGTACATAGACGCGCAATTGAAGCAACGCACATGCTCATTCTCACGCGTGGTGATCCATTTCGACGCACTCAGGACCTGTTACACACGTGCGTGTGTCGTTGCGACTGCGGCATTCAGCGCACGGTGATGCGCACGCGACCTCGGCTACACGCGCAGGATTTTGTGAGAACGTACCCTTGTAGCACATCGCATGTGAGGCGCACGTATACGCTCATCCTTGACCACATTAGCGTACGGTCCAAGTAGTACAAGGTGCGTATGTATGGTCTCTGAGGACACCTTACGCACTTTTAGAAAAACAGCTCGCAATAAACGTTTCTCTTGATTTTTTGTCGACATAAAGTGACCTCGCCTAAGACCGTGGGATTTGTATCCGAGGTATTGATGAACAATGTACCTCATTGTTCCTTCAGACACTTAAAGATCTTTGGCAAGAAGTCGCATTGACTTTCCAAGATTTTCGTCGATCATGCCATGCACTCTTCTGACAAACTCAGGTGTTCTGAGTTAGATCGTTGGTAATGCTTTTCTCACCTGCTCGTGCCCAATTCATCTCCATTGTTTTCATTCAGCTCTATCTAATTTTGCAAACGAAAGATCTAGTGACTTTTAGAAATCCTACAATTTCTAAATTGCTGTTTCGCTTTCATAGACACTATTACAGCGTGTATTTTCCTTTCATTAGTTATAGTAGTATCTGCTATAGAATCTTCTGAAATAAAAAAATACGTTAATTATTATCGGGTTAGTTTAAATTAGAGAAATATAAGTGTCCTCAGATACCTTACGCACCCTGTATTTTGTTTTCATGTGCTCCTGAAGGCAGTACGGCATTCCAAGCGCTCAGACGCAGGCAAAACTATGGGGCGCCAGTGCCAGTTTAATGTTATTCGAGAACATTTGTCAAATGGACACAACGACGTG
>VOMN01046962.1:0-17462 GCA_014899125.1 Orchestia grillus | reverse complement strand
TTAGATAATTCCGGTTTTTTTAAAGGTCCTCCCGATAATACGTAAGCACCGGTTTGTCTATCCTATGCAATGGGGACTAGCGTCTCCAGGGGGCACTGGTAGATTACATCAGCTGTAGCTAGGCCTTCGCTTCTTTAGCTAGGCCATCAATTTTTCACGCCCACCATACTTCTTTCCATTTTCATGCCTCCTTCGATGATTATTCTTTATCTTTTTTTCCTCTTCCTTCTTAACTTGTTGTTTCAATGTGCTTCGGATCCTGGGGCCGGATTATCAAAATTGTCGTAAGTTGTCGGGCTTGCGTGAAAAAACTTACGTTCAGCGTACGATGATCGTAAGTTTGGTATTATCAAAAACATCTTAACGAGAACTTACGATGAACGGTATTTTCATAGCACTTTGGCCGATATCCAATCAGAGGGCTGGGATTTGTAAACATTGCAGATGCTAGTCACGTGATAATTGAGGTGGAGCGACAGCGACACACTTTTACAATGACGAAATTATGGTTTTAATTAATTTCAGAGGTCGGATCAGAGAAACGAGGCTCGTTATTTTATTAAAACTATATTCAAAGGCAACTCCTACTAAACAATGGCAGTTGATTGCCTCTACAGAATTAGAATTAGAATACCCATAAATTTATGGCTTAAAAATTAAATTTTATGTGGCTCTGCGAGAAATTTCTATTTTTTAATACACTAATCAAATACAGTTTTTTCTCACTATGAAATATGCATAAATTATAAAGATCTCATTAGAATACCGGAAATCACAGTAGGAAGTAAGTTGTAGCAATCGGAATTAACACTTCATGATTATCATATACGGTCAACATAAATTCATCTAGAAAACACAGTTATCACGTGAATCTCGGCCAGCAGCTCTTGTGTATATACACTTACGCTGAACTTAACTCCACTTACGTGAGCTCTGAGGTGTCGCAAAGTTACGTGGAAACTTACTTGAAAATCTCGATCATAACTTGTTTGATAATAGCACACAATGTTCCTACGTTCACTTAGGTGGACTTACGCTCGCTGCGACATCGTAAGTAGTTTTGATAATGAGGCTCCTGCGCACCAACACACCTTGTGCATATATTCCCCGTCCTCTAAAGTTCACATTATTATAAATGGTCCCTTCTCTTTTGCTGCGAGATGGTCTGAGTTACTAAAGCCTTGCTATCCTTACTACTACTACTACTACTACTACTACTACTACTACTACTACTATCCGAGAGGTGCAGGTTGTGTTTTGCTTGTTTCAGTGAACCTCTCCAAGGAACGAAATTTTTTGGCTGCCTGAATGTGTCTAACTTTGTAACATTTGGTGGAGGGAAGTACGCTGTCAGTGCCTAAGTATGATCAGTACGTTCTGTAATATACTTTTCTATTGATGTTGTACTCGAACTGCCCAAGTTTTTTACTCTAGGGTTGGAATCAATGATGAGTGAATGCAAACATATCTTGGAAAAGTTAAATACTGCAGACGACTAACATTTGAAGAACTCCATGTATTAGGTATGGTAATCCTAAAAGCATAACATTTATATCAAGCTGACTGTAAATTTTGTACTCTAGGAATATGTTTTCCTCGACGAGAAGCACTGCCATATCAAGAGTTTTTTCACATACAAGTACAGAGCAGCTGCGAAAGAGACGTGCGGGGAGATGCCGGGTACCAGCATCTCATATGGAGTTCGAGTGCGTTGTTTGAGCTCGGCCTGCGTGCCAGTTGCAGTACCAGGTACATTCTGGAAGCTACTTTTTGTTTAATTTTTACTAGTGCTTCGTTTCATTTTTATTCTCATCGCTGGTTATCTTACGAGAAGCATGCGATGACGCTGTGGTCGTTAAAGGGACCACTGGGCTGTTCTGCTGCGAGAGCTGTTCTGGCGGTTGTGCACGCCGGGACGCTGTATTATTTGTAGGACGACATTGGAAGCCTTGGAATTTATTCGGACACCACGTTCCAGACTACACTGATGTGCCGCCCTTTTAGGCAAGTCGTGTGTAATATCCTTTTTCCGAGAGATGAGCTCAGCCCTGAGGTGTCAGACAGGGGGGTGTGTTGCCTGGGTGGAACGCTCACGCTCCGAGGGCGAGAGAAATTCTCAACAGGAACACAAATGTTTGCGGGCGGGCGCATGGCAGGGCTCGCGAAAAGCAGAGGACTTTAATTTAAGGAATTGGTGACCAAAGCTTGAAAAGGGATGTTGAATTAAACTTTCAGTTAATGGTTTAAAAGTGTTGCGTTTGAAGATTGGAGGAGTTCTTCTGATACCGCAGGTCGTTCATTGCTTATTTGTTCAAATGAACTGCTCAAATGAACCCTCACACACCACTCCCATTTTTCCCACCTCTTCATTCCTCGCTGTGTCAAATCGCGTTGCTTCAGTCGCGCGTCTGGAACAGTTCGTGTCTAAGGAATGCTTCTTTTCCTTGCCCCTGTTGAACCGCACCTTCTGGCTCCGTGCAGTCGATCATAATTTTAAAGCAATAACGCGTTAGGTTTTATTCATAATTTTTTTCCTATATTTTTAGACATGTGCGATGAACATCCTCGTCTCAGTGTGTGATCTACACACTACTCAAATTTATCATTCCATTCAGTGCTTAGTTCATAGTATTGAAAACATTCATGTTATTCCATTTTCTCTGAATCTTTGTTTTCTAAAATCTAAGTTTCCTAGAAATTGGGAGTGATTTTTTCTTTTAACCGTGCCTTTCTGTTGCAGGTATCGGCCTACGTCATCTTGGTCGAGTGCTCTCGTTACTGCACCCATCCAGCTTCCACACACTAACGTCTTCAGCTGGACCAGCAAAAAAATCATCAGTAACTTGGACACAACGCTCCACATGAGTACTTGTGTAACTGACCTCCCGATCACAGGATCCCTTTTTGCATCGTTCGGAGATAAAATCTCGGCTGTGAATTAGGTGCCCTGGAAAATACATCTAGAAGGAATCCTCAGCGGGAGCTTAAGTAGGTCGGGAACGAAATTATTTGTACAAATGCTTCACTGCATTCTGTGAATGTAGTATCTCTTCAGAAACCCGTAAACTCTATCCGAAATTGTATTGAAATTTCTGCCATTCTCGACATTTGAAGAAGCTGGAGACTTTGACTCCACGGTCGGTTTGACAGGGTCATTGTGTTATAGCATTTGCAAACAAGGAAAAAAAAGAACCTGATTCTGCATCGGAGACAACAGTGGCAGCGTAGATACATTCGAAAAACAGATACTCGGTGACACACACTCTCTAGTTTCTCTTTTCCCACTCTGTAACCACAGGCCATCGTCTCTACATGCTTTCCTCGATCGTCGCCTGTACACTATGCACTGGATTTGCACTTCTCTTGATTCCTTACTTTTGACTTTGCACAAAAGTTCTAAGGAACCTTCAGTTGTGTTTGCCAATTTCACCAGCCGCTCACTGAAATAGTAGCTTTTGTAGAGAAGCACATCGTTTCAGTTAAAGCGTTAAGTTTGACTTCTTCTTTTGTTTTCTTCAAGGGTTCAAAGCGCATAGAAAGCTTGTCAGAGTTTCGTTACAGTGGGAGACTAATGAGAGATGTTGAACAGCCTTTTGGAAGCTACTGGTATCTCGAAATTGTGAACGACGCCAGAAAGGAGTGTTCTGAGTTGCGGTCGGAGTGACACAATGAGTACTGCTCATCTTCCGCCCGAGCTGTTAGTGGCTTATTATTAAGCGATGCCAGGCCTGAACTGCATCTTCCTCTGTACCGACACCTCAGGGAGCTGCGGCTGCTGCTGCGCATACAACACCAATCACGAGCCCGGCGGTCCTGTCTTCAGTTGAAGCCCCAACGGGAACACTAAATGGTCATCCATAAACAGTTCTGCTATCATCAACAATGTCGTTAGCAGTTACTACGCTGGTCGCGCTCTGACTGTAAATAACAATAGCAACATCTATACTAACTTAGAAAGCAGTCTAAAAACCAAAACACAACATAGCTTCGGTTTCCACAAAAAGCAAGACTGTCGCTCATTGCTGCAACGCTAATCGTATTTCCGATGATACGCGTTCTGAGGCATCATGTGGCTCTACCTTAATTAACGTTGTAAAAGTTTGAGCCCTTCTTCACTTGCCATACTCGAATAACCTCCAACTGAGCTAACTGGTACCACGAGGTCGCAAACTGGCCCACGTAATATTTAATTTATCCGAACGTGGCTCAAACTTTCTACGTGAATTCTCTCAACTGTAGAACCTGTGACACCACCGTTGACGAGAAGCGTCTATTGGAGGCGTCTCACAAAGCCTTGTCGAGTGGAGGATTGTCGCTTGAACTTGTCCTCCGCGTACGTCCTTTGTGCGCTAGTGCTCGTGGTTTGTGCGCTAGTGCTCGTGGTTTGTGCGCTAGTGCTCGTGGCGAGTGCGCTAGTGCTCGTGGCGAGTGCGCTAGTGCTCGTGGTTTGTGCGCTAGTGCTCGTGGTTTGTGCGCCAGTGCTCGTGGCGAGTGTGAGAATCGTAGTGCCATGCTCGCGTGAGTGGGAGGTTGCAAAAAATATGTAAACTAAGTGCCTGGGGTAATTGTTTATTTTCAAGTGAAATACTGCGACCGAAGATAATCTAGTATTGTGGCACTTCTTAGAAAAGTGTTGAACAGCTCATGTCTTGACTTGCTATACCGCCGGCTCAATTAAACATCCCCAGCAGCAGCGACGCAACGCTTCTTTGTTCTACGATTGCGGAAGACTGCAGGCGCTACGGGAGAAGTTGAAAAACTGCTCGCGCTGCTATTGTGGGCCTGGAACGTGACTCAGAGTGCAGTCTGCGAGGGCGACCGCTGCTTGTGCTTGGTGGCAGAGATATTGGAGGCTCTGTGAGCGCCTCCAGAGTTGCTGAGTCAGCTCAGCGAAGAGTGCTGAGTCAGCACACACGCACTCGGGTTGTTCGCCCCAAGATGGAGAACGTGAGGGAGGTTGCTGCCAACCACCTGGCCAACGTCGTCAGAGCCAAGACGGACCAGGTGAGGTGGTACCTGCAGTGTGGTGCCAGGTGTCCCCGACCATCACCTCAATGCTTGTGGCTCGCCAAAAATGATTCATTGTTTTCATATTTCACACCATGTCAGGAGAAGCATAAGCCAACGTTACCTTTTAATTCAATGGGCTTACTCTTTGCTGCGCCATATTTTTTAATGTTAAACAAAAGCAATTTTTGCGTACATTTGACTTGCTATATTTTATAGAAATGTATCAGATGTAATACAAGGCTGAGTTAAAGCTAAGTCGTTACCCAGTTAGTTTTCTGACGATCGTGTGTATTTTCAGACGTCGTTTTTATTTGCTCCGCTTGTGTGGGTGCACTCGGGAGGTTGTCGGCTTATACACATCGAACGGTTCTGTGTGGTGGAGTGAAGTCGCCTCCCGCTTTTTTAAAGCGAAGGTTTTACGAGTTTAGTCGTCTAAAATGAAAAAGTACAAGCTGGGTTGAAATGAGTTAACTTGTTCTTGCTGGGGAAATTCTGCTTGCGTCTAGGCTGCATCAAATAGCGGCGCTAATTCGGTCATGTCCTGCCATCTGCTCATACTTTTCGTTGTAATTCGTCCTCTTTGTTGGCCAAGCCGTGTCTGCGTTACGACAGGTTCAGAATCACTAAAATGAATCGAGCCTCTTTTTTGTACATTAGATTTCATTTCCAGTGGTCTGTGTTTTACATTTTGTCATGACTCTCTCATCAAAACTCCTCGCTTTGCGTGCTGTTGATTGTGAGAGTTTGACCACGTCTGGATCTGGATGACTCACTTCTCTGGTTCATATCGCCTCGTTGATCATGCCATGACTCGGAACTCATTGACTGATGCTGCATATTCTTTGTTGATCCTCCCTCCTGACGCATAGCCCTGCGTCCGCTGCAGCCCATTTTCTTCATCACAGTTTATTTTTGTTAGCGTCTTCTGTTCTGGGTAATGGATGGTGAGCCGCTGTGATTTTGTGTTTTTGTTTTGCTCTAGAAATGTAACTGCACTGCAGACCACCGTGTGAGGACTGACGGCAGAGCGTGCCATGCGTGCTAACAAGACTTCTTGTCGATTTTCAATTGGTTTCTCGAGTCGTTGTGCTGTGGTAGAAATCGTTGACAAACAACTGATCTTGTACGAAGAGTTAATTGGGTTGTCTTCATGTTTTGTTATTGTTTCGTTCCAATATTTGTCATGGCAATGACAGAAATGAACTTTGCTAAAAAGACTTAGAGATGAAGTGGACAAATACATGTGACATGTAAGCATAAAACTTCTGTTTTGTGCTTTACGTTTCGACCGCAGTAAACTATCATTTCTCTTTATTGTTTGCTCGACTCCGTACTTCATTTCCTTTAGTAGACTTGCCATTATTGCCTTTTAATAGATCTGCGTTTTCTTTCTCTATCATTTTGGCTTTCGTATTTGTTGCACACTTGTGTGTACATATCCGTCTTATTGCAACTTCCATCTCTATTTTCCCTAGCTCAGTTTCTCGTTCTACGTTTGATTTTCCAATCACTATTCCGGAGCTCTAGAGGGTGTCTACGAGCCATATACGTTTACACCGACTTCAAATATTAATAGTTTTAAGTATCTGCTATACAGTATTATTAAATCAGGTCTAGCTGTATTGTTTATCTAAGTTTAACTCTTTTATAGTTGCTCGGTATCATACATATATAATACTCATAACTTAAAGTCTGTGTATAGATTTTTGTGTCCAAGCTGTATAGTTGGTGAAGAGAACACAATTCAGTATCGTATTTACGAGGGCTCGCTCTCACGCGAGCGTTGAAGTCTCCTTGCATTGAAGGGCTGGCGAGATGACCACATGCTCTGTGCTTTCTTGCCTCAACACTGAGCGTACATACTACTTCTGTAGTGATCAGTATGCAAACGAAAAGATACCTACTACTACACTTTCGTATTTTGAATCGTGCGCACGATACGACTCAATATTTTGATCGCACCAGCTTACTAATAGAGAAACATGCACTCTCGTCTTTTGAATCGTGCGCACCATACGACTCTTAATATTTTGATCGCACCAGCTTACTAATAGAGAAACATGCCAGATGTTGCTGTGCTCCTTGATCCTTGAGCCTACTCTGAGTCAGCCCTGGGGGTTGCGCTACCGTACGAGCCATTAGCAAAGCAAATGATTTGGGCTGGAAGTAAAACATTCGTGTTTGGAAGTCCTTGGCCAAAGACCTCTAGCTTGTTCTGTACTTTAGCCAACTCTGTTGACAGTGCGGCCGTTTTCCTCGGCACCTCGTGAAATGTGTGTTCGCTGTCTGTTCCTGGGAGTAATGGACTACTCCAAGAATGTCAATACCCTCGTAAAAAACACGCAGCGAAATTCGGAAGAACCACATCCATGTAAAAGGGTTTCTAGTTTATGTATCAAATTGTACATGTTTCAGGCAAATTTGTTTAGTTTTCATTCCTGTTAAATTATACGCGTCCTTGTGAAATCACGATACAATTTACGACCTATGCAATACTTCAAGACCAAAAATCTACTCTGTAGTCCAGTACGTACTGTAGAATTTACATACGCTGGCTGGCATGAGCCATGTTGTTGGAGTGCTGGGAGTTGTAAAGCGGTAGTTGGGTGGTGGTTGTGTCACTCTTGTAATACGGTGGTTGTGTCACTCTAGTAATACGGTGGTTGTGTCACTCTTGTAATACGGTGGTTGTGTCACTCTAGTAATACGGTGGTTGTGTCGAGCAGGTGCTCGTGATCGACTCGCGCACCTTCTGCGAATACAACACAAGTCACGTCATCTGCGCCGTCAACGTCTGGTCTTCCAAGATACGCAAAAAAAGACTCCAGCAAAATTCCGTGAGTCTTTTCAGCTCCCCTGTGTGTGGCCTTTGGATATTACCATACTCCTGGAACCTGAGTGAAGATTTTCAACTGGCATTAGCAGGGCTAGAGAATTATTTCTTTCATGAGCTGCATGTGCGTCATGTACTTGGTTTGGGAATTTTATTGTGTTACGTTGTTATTTTACGTTAGAGAGATACGCTTGATTCTACAAAAATCGTGTTAGCGAAGATTTAAGTTACCGTGGGGAAATGTAATTGCCTTGAGACGAGATGTGGGTGTCTCGAGAAGTTAGGAACGTACAGTATCTCATAGGCGACGTGTATTTCATCCCTTACTGTTTTTGCTGCTGTGACTTAGGTCAGAGTGCTTCATAAATGCAGTGAATTGATTACCTTACTTAGTGACGTCAAATTTGTTCACTGCGAAATTTTATGTTATGATAATTGGCACACATTTTCAGTGAAAATCGTATTATCTGTTCTTCCGTAGTATTCATTTAAACAGTAATTCATGCTGTGAATGTCGATATATTCATGTACTGTTTGCTCTACGTAGTATTTCGTCTTTCATTTTCTTTGTCGTCTGAGATGCTATTCTCATGTTTACCCTCCTCAAAGCCTATTTAATCTCCTCACAATTGTGAGGCTCCACTCGGATATTTCTGGAGCACATCCCAGAGGGCGATTATGAGGCATCTCATACGATTATAAACTGATAATCTTTCTATAGAGATTATAAGGCCTAGCCTAGGATTATTAACTACGATAATCGTATTACGACGATTAGGCGCATTTTACGATCTTGAACTTCAATAAGCGCACTATGATGGTTGTAAGGCCACCGCGGCTGAGTGGCTGCCTGCGTGTGCCCCTCAGATGAGCGTGCAGGACTACCTGTCCAGCGCGTGCGAGGTGCGCCGGAGCTCCGAATTCGGCGTGCAGTGGAGCGAGATCATCGTGTACGACCAGAGCGCTCCCAGCCTGGCGGCCG
The DNA here is from genome assembly GCA_014899125.1 of Orchestia grillus. Taxonomy (NCBI): domain Eukaryota; kingdom Metazoa; phylum Arthropoda; class Malacostraca; order Amphipoda; family Talitridae; genus Orchestia; species Orchestia grillus. The sequence continues at coordinate 8,637 of VOMN01046962.1, read as the reverse complement.
TGCCCTCGGACTCCTTCCTCTACGTCCTGCTGGACAAGCTCGCCTCCGCCTACAGACATGTCCAGCTGCTCGTGGGTGCGTCACGTGGCCAGGACTTGATAAGTGTGCCGGCTTGTGTTCAAGGGTTTTTGTGTACTGAAATCATCGGGTTTTGGGTATCCGTGTGCTTTGTCCTCGTGTGCGATTGTAAGGCTTATTATACGAGCTTATTAAGCGTGTTCCACACCGTCTTTTTAAGACGACGTTCCATGAGGCTGCAGTTAGGTCTTCGTACAAAACGAACTGTAGTCTTACTGCACAGTTAATTCGAACGTTGATGAGTTTACGGTGCCTTAAGTCGCACATTGTGCTGGTCAGAGAGGAAAGAGTATTGTGTTGTACATCGCTCTTTCGCGAAGCAAGTCGGAAAAGAAGCCATTTCAATTCGTTCTTCCGTTTTCTCATTTGACCATTGTGGTGTGCAGGAGGCTTCCTGGAGTTCCATGCCCAGTACCCCGACTGCTGCGAGGATGCGACCCAGAAGTGCTCCCCCCTCACCTCATTGTCGCAGCCCTGCCTGCCAGTCGCCAACATCGGCCCCACCAGGATACTGCCCTTCCTCTACCTCGGCTCCCAGCACGACGCCAACAACAAGCAGATGCTGCAGGCGAGTCTTCCCGCGAGATATTCTAATCTTACTCACTCGGTGATAGCCATTCACGTTTCGTGCTGTTGGTTGTACTCGGTGTTTTATAAGGTAGAGGTGATGTGCAATTTTGAGAGCTAGTCTTGACTAACGAGTTTTTAAAGCTGACTGGGCTGTCGGACTTGTGAGAGTTTCCTTGCACTTACTGAACGATTAACCCTTGAAAGTCAGATAGTGTGTATAATTATGTTGTTTTTGCGCTTCATTGGCAACTGTAATAAAATACTGAGAACTACATAGCGAGAATGATCTTCTCCTAAAGTTATGTTAAAGCAGCTATCTTCTTGTTCTATGAGGCACATGCCAGGGCATGTCGCCAGAGTTGGTCGAGTGTTGCACTATGCAACACGGGGGCACACCTGCCACTCGAGTTTTGCTCTAAAGCCTCGTTAATTTACGCACCCTGGAGAGTACGCAGCTATTATGGTTTGCACGAATGCCGGCGAGCAGCGTGGCCGTGAAGGTGATCATTGTGCATTGCAACATTAAGTGATCAGACTCCAGAGCTGTAAACGTCCAGCATCTCCTGCTAGGAAAATTGAGTGTTTCAATCCAGCTCGCATGTCACCGCTCTTGGAGTTGGCGGTCCCTTGTGGCTCATTCAACTCTCACAAGTGTGTGACCACGAGCATTGAGTTCATGCTCAGAACATTGCGGATTCTATTTCTTAAAGCTAAAGTTTGTTGAATAATGTAACAAAATTTTGGTATTGGAGCCTGAAAACTTCATCCTGGGGGATTTAAACTTAAACTTTTCTCGCTAACTCTTTCATTTTCATTATTTATGAATTAAGCATCATAAATTCAACAGTTTTGTCGTTGGTGTATTTCTTCACTCATTTGGGGAGGTCCTTTGTTGCAGGACCACTGCATCTTGTACGAGCTGAACGTGAGCATCTCGTGCCCGAAGCCCGACTTCGTGCAGGACTCGCACTTCCTCCGCATCCCCGTCAACGACAACTTCAGCGAGAAGCTCACACCTCATTTCTTCGATGCCTTCAGGTTCATCGGTGAGCCCATAGCTCCTCTGAACCCATCGCTCCTCTGACCCCATCGCTCCTCTGAACCCATCGCTCCTCTGACCCCATCGCTCCTCTCAACCCACGAGTTAGACCATCACGGTGATGGGGAGGCGTTCCCACTCCATTAGGTTAACTTCGCTTCGTGCTTATTTCCATGCTCAGTTCGGGAGAAGAGTTGGTATTGGAATTGTCTGGGGCGAGTAATTTCAAACTTTGTATTCATTAAGTTATTTTAAAAACAAATGCTCGTAAAAAATTGAATATAGTAAAAAATTAATTCTGTAGATAAAAATAAATTGAATCATGTTACTTAGCTTGATCTCCGAATCACGTTCAAACTTTATCAAACCTTCTTCGTTCATTTCATAACAGCACATTTTTGCTAAAGCTTAGCTAGTAAACAATATCGTTGAGGCTCCACAAGCTCGTATGATGACTCCCTTATTATGACTCCCTTATTATGACTCCCTCATTATGACTCCCTTATTATGACTCTCTTATTATGACTCCCTTATTATGACTCCCTTATTATGACTCCCTTATTATGCCTCCCTTATCATAACTCCTTTATTATGACTCCTTTATTATGACGCCCTTATTATGATTCTCTTATTATGACTCCCTTATTATGATTCTCTTATTATGACTCCCTCATTATGACTCCCTCATTATGACTCCCTCATAATGACTCCCTCATTATGACTCCCTCATTATGACTCCCTCATTGTGACTCCCTCATTGTGACTCCTTCATTATGACTCCGTCATTGCGACTCGTTGCACAGCACACCTTGCGCCGAGGAGAGGCAGGGCCCAGAGCACGAGCCTCCCCCCTACAGGAAGCGGGGGTCCATAGTTGCGAGGCGTTGGTATTCCTGGGCAGAAACTTTATCCTAAAATTCCTCCTCTTCTCTCACCCTCAGACAAGGTGCGGGAGTCCGGTGGGAGCGTGCTGGTGCACTGCCTGGCCGGCATCTCCCGCTCTGCCACGGTCGCCATCGCCTACGTCATGAAGCACCTCCACCTCCCCTACGAGGAGGCCTACAGGTAATACGCCACTAGTCTTTTTTAGCGAGTTGTTACACTGAGAAATGCTGGTCTGACTGGCTTTTTGGAGGAAAAAAGTGTCGATCCGGTCATAATAGATTTAAAATCTTTGTCTTAAAATTGTCATTGGGGTAAAAATATTTGTCGATCTGTAAATCTCATTCGGGGAAATATTTAAAACCTTATGATCGCTTCCAATTAGCCCCCGCCATGTTATGGCTGTAGAATTCACCCGAGGATGATGGGTGTCTCTCGGCTCTTCTACCATCGAGTTAGGGCCCTAGAAAATAAGAACTAATGTGACTAATGACTAATGCAATTTGTCTTCTGCTACCTCTTCCTTCTTTATGGCATTGGTGTAAAAGTTAGAGTTATAATTTAGTAAATTCAGACTAAATTCAGTTTTTGTTTTCCGAGCATTCTGAGTGTAGCTAGTCCAGGTCTCAGCCATGGAGCTGTTGCTGGGTGTTACCTGCTCGTGAAGTGCGAGAAAATAATTTGCTCACCTGTGACCCAAATACTTTGTTGTGCCGTGCAGATATGTTAAGAACCGGCGGCCCACCATCTCCCCTAATATCAACTTCGTGGGCCAGCTGCTGGAGCTGGACAGACTGTTGAGGACGGACGGTGTTCTGTGCGACCCTTCGTCAGCTCCTGCATCGTTGAGGCAGCCATGTGGCAACATGACCGCCTCTCCGTACGGCTCAACCATCACAAACATCACGAACCCTTCATCTTATTCCTCCTTCAGTCTAGACTACTCCATAAACAACAATAACAACACGAGATCTTCCATTGGGGGAGTGTTGAGTGACGTCACCTCGTCGTCATCGAGTTACTTGCTGTCTTCGGTAGGAGGAGGAGGTGGCGGCGCCCTGCAGAGAAGCGACAAGCTGTCAAATGTGAGCGCCAGTGACAACTGGCTCGCTTCTAACCGCACCTACGTGGCCTCCTGCAGCAGTCGCAAGAGCGCTGTGCGGGACCCTCACTTCAAGGCCAACAACTGCAGTGTGCCTGCCAGCGGCTGCTGCTCTAAGCCCGTCACGGTAGGCGGTAACGTCTCCTGCACCATGATCACGCAGGATGATGTTCCGCTCAGAGCTGCTGGGGTCAAGCCTCTCAGTTTACCAGGTGCGCTGCCGCGATGCCCTTCAGATTCGGCCGCATGCAAGGTGTTGCGAGACGAGGCGCGGCTCGCTGGCTTCCCTAAGAGCCCTGTAGGGGGCGTCTCGCGGTCCTTGAGTCTCAATTTAAAGAGTACACTAGAGGCTGTGCCTGGATCCCCAGGATCTACTCCTCAGTCCCCCGAGTCGGCTGGCTGCTTCTCGAAACAGAATCTTGTCTCCTCTCAGTGTGCATTGACTCCTAACTCTTTCCTCACTCCCGAGTCCATGGAGCGGTCCACCGTGCCTCCATCGCCTTCCTCCATCTCCTCCTCCCTCAGCTCTCCGATGTCGAGCAGCTGCTCACCTTCGCTCGGTGTGTCGCGGCTCTCCTTTAATCGGAAGACGTGCGCTGAGGGCTCGCCAGGCTCTTGCCTCTACCTCGCCTCTCCCGTGGAAACTTCGGGCCTGAGGTCGCCCACCATAATTGAAGTGAGAAAAAGCCCCACTATCATGGAAAATATTTTTGACTGTCAGTACTCAGCCGTGAACTCTTCGAATGAAAATTTGAAGAATAGCCAAAAGAATTTCTATAGCAGCACTGCAACAATCAGTGTCTCTGGTTCTAATAACAACGCCACCATCGCTGACACTAACTGCAACGACGATAGCAATCGCCCACGGTCGGTGTGTATTATTGAGGTGAACACGGATGCTCCCGTCACCTACGTCGAAAACTGCTCATCTGAGCCTATGATCGTTAGAGAGACAGAAGTGATTGCGACCCCATCGTCCAGAGCTGAGCTGGACAGTTTCAGGGCTGCTGCGGCATCTACCACTGCTGACTGTTCTAATAATAACAGCAACAGTGCCTCGTGTTCCAGTGTTCCTAATCTCATTAAGTATTCTCCAGGAATCTCATCAGTTGATGAAGTTGACGGCCGCCCTAACCCTACACCACGAAACAGAACTTTAGTTCCTATTCGAGCGTCGTCCAGTTTTGGCAGCATCGTGGACCGTCCTAAGGTGCTAGAACTCTGCACACCGGTGTACACGCGGCGCCAGACGTCAATGGGCGGAGTGGGGGAGGGTAACGCTATGATTATGGGCGACTGCACTTGGCAAAACAGGTCTTCCAGCGACCATGAACCGGGGGATACCGAGGCTTCTATTCAAGTTCATCCTCTCCAGCCTCCCTCTTTTAGAGGCGAGCTCTGTAAAAACAAGAGTAACAATAACTCTAATAGAAATAATAACAATAATAATGATGAGGATATACCAGAGCCTATGTGTGAGTCTGAGACGCTGTCAGTGACAGGCTCTTTAGAATACAACGACACTACGAGCGAGTTCAGCGTGATGCAGAGCGACTCTGGTGTCAGCTTCCAGACGGAGCACTACCCTGAGATGGCGGGCCGTGCCATCCCGCGGTGTTACTCGTCCAGCGAGACGCACCTCAACACCAGGCGCCTGCTGGAGAGCAATGCTTCAGGGGACTACGCCACCCGCAAGTCCTGCAGCAATGACGAGGTCGCCAAGAGCTGGTCTCTTCACAGGCCCCTCACCACCATGAACAGCAACCCCCTCACTGGTGTCCGAGACCACGTCTCTGACGACCCACTCCCAGGTATTATTACGTGCTTTGTAGTTTATTTTCACCGGGCAATGTGCTTTGCAGGGGCCTCACTTAGTGCGTAGAGTACCCCCTCTCTTGAATACTAGGAAGAAGAATGTCTGTTTGCTTTCATTTTCGATCATGGAGACCAGACATCGCGTATGTTGTCTTGTCGAAGCCTTGATTTCGCTCAGCTCTATATCTAGTGTTTTCGTAGTTAGATATGTAAGAAATTTGAAAAACTTCTATCAATAATGGAAAACTCTCTGCAAACTTGTATATAATAAATAGATATTTGTGAGAGGAATACTGTGGATGCAAATTCGTCTCGCCTCTCAATGGAGAAATTTTTCCTGTTTTTTTGAACTAAAAAAGGGGGAATGAAATTTTTAAATTTATGTGTACTGGACTTTAGTGTGAGAATTTAGAGGACGCATTTGAAACGTTGCATGCTGTTCCGTGTAGCAAGCGAATACTAGTTTCATGGTTTTTATTTGAACGAAATTAGTTTCCCATCTGCACTGGGGATCAAATAAAGCGGAGATTCATATAGGCCAGAAAAACCTGCGTTAGCTAAACCATAACACGTACATACCGTTGATAACGAACTCAAACTCGATTTGCTAATGTTTCTCTAATTCCTGTGAAATGGAGGAGGTGGAGGGAGCTTATGGCACTACCCCGGCGAGCTGGTGCGGTGCGACAGCTGGTCGACCAGCGGTCTAGGCTCGGAGCTGTCGGACTGGGAGAGCTTACAGGAGGACGCCAACTCGACGCACTGCGACGACGCCCTCGGGCCCTTCGATGCAGTATTCTCTGACGTTTTCCCGGGCGAGAAGAGCGACTCTCTCAGCTCGGCCAGCCAGCTCTACATGCGGGTGTTCCCTTCCAAACTGGTTGGGGAGGACCGCAATGAGGAGACGCCTTCCCCAGGCCAGGGAGGCAGCCAGAAGGCACGTCACCACTCCTTCAAAGAGCACCGTGGAGGGTGGCGCCAGCAGCAGCAGCTGTGTGTAGCAGGGGGCAAAATTATCCCTCTAGCTCGGCCTGCCAGCCTGCCCGGCGTGATGGGGTCCTACCTCGCCCAGGTGGGTGGCCTGCAGCCCCCAGCACTGCTGCCCTGGTCTCCTTGCCTCCCGCTCTCATTGGTGGAACTCCTCTCTCATTGACGCGAGCCTTCACTCTCATTGACGCGAGCCTTCACTCCCATTGACGCGAGCCTTCACTCCCATTGACGCGAGCCTTCACTCTCATTGACGCGAGCCTTCACTCTCACTCATGTAGAGCTTTGCTCACTCTCATTGAAGGTTTTCTCGCCATGAAGGCTTGCTCTCATTGGCTTGGGACTTGATTCTCACTCATTTGCGACCACACACGTTTGAATGTGTCGAGAGACCCAGTGATTTAAGGCTTCATTTACGGGTACTGAGAGTTATTGTTACCAATGATTTCGCAGTTCACTCTAAGTGGTTTGTGACTTTGCTGTATCTGATTTCGTTAGCACTCACTCATGACTTGTTGAAGTGGTATCTATTATTATTTTTAACAATTTGTGTCATTCCTGTAACGACTTGCGGCACTCCTAGGCCAGAATTTGTGTGGAGTTCGTGCTAACCATGCGGCCGCGACTCTCGTGGGTTACTTCGGACTTCAAGTTCTTCAGATCAAGTTTTCTGTCACTAATTTTACATATATGTTATTTTCTTTCATCAATTTAATGCGTACGCTATTTTCATCCGACAATTTTGCACGCACGTTATATTTGTTTTAATGTTTAATGTTGATGTCATTTCTATCTTTTGCACCCGTTAACCTCGTTCGTCATGTTTTAAGTTCAATGAACTGGTCATAGTTAAATCTTCCCTGAATCAATTTGTGTTTAGTTTTAACCTAGGTCTGCGCCACAGACATCTCATTTCGTTATTATGTGTTCAAGGCACAAGACCGCGTTCAGGACTCAGTTCCTCCTACCAGTTGACCCAAAAATTCCGTGTTTGTGCCTGGCAGAACGTGGGCAGCGAAGACGAGGGCGGCGGAGAGGCGGTTGATCTGCGTCCCGTGAGCGGCAGGGGGCGTGGCCTGCAGCGCTCCAGTGGGTCGCGAGATAGCGGCACGAGTGGCTGTGCGCCGCTCCGGAGCAGCGATGTGCCCTCTGAAGGCGCTGCTGGTGTCCAACGCAACGATTCAGGGTCAGACTGCCTCACTGACAAATACAGTTATGGTCACTCAAATACAAACCCAAATCTATTTTGAGAATATATTTATTTCGATGCTATTATAGTTTTTGATGATGGAGCAAATTGCTCGCCGGATCAATACGTTGTATAACAAATTTGCCGGTCGCGTACGATGCTACGTGGATCGCGCACCTATTGTAAGATAAGAGAAACCAAACTGCCCGAATGCTCATGACGAGTCTACTAGACTTTGGTATTGTGCTCTGGCTGAGATTTTGAGAATGCGTGACCTGGTAGCTTCTTTCCATAAAAAATTAAGTTATTTTCCGTATGAAGGCCTCTGTGCCTTGCAGAAATTGGGAGCGGTAGTACATGGCAGCCAACCGGTCACCATTTCCTTGCCATTTCTACAAAATAACTATATTAAAAAACGGGTAAATTTCCTCCGGCTTAGCGTAATTATCGAATTTTGCTAAGGTAATTACCGAATTACGCAGATTAGCGTAACTCAGCACCAGTAAACCAGCATGTCACGTCTGCATAGGGATCACATACCCGGCTTGTATCTACGAGCTTCGTTCTGAGGTGTTAGTGCGCCTTAGTGAATTGATTCTACTCGTCGTAGACCGATTCCTTGTGATGGAGGGAAGCTTCCAAGGGCGATTGCTGCTGTGAGGAGTGTCGCGACTCGACTGGCGAGCGCACATTTGACCGTAGCGTCTGGTGTGAGGTTGAGTTCGCTGGTATTGTGTGTGTTCTGTGTCCACAGGAGTGAGTCAGAGCTTTGTGTGTGTGTGTGCAGGTATTACTCGGTGAGCGACCACCCCCTCGGTGCCGGCAGGGACACAGCGCGCCCTGCTACCGGTGAGTTGTGTGGGGCACACCTGTGTGGGGCATACCTGTGTGGGGCACACCTGTGTGGGGCACACCTGTGTGGGGCACAGTTGTGTGGGGCACACCTGTGTGGGGCACACCTGTGTGGGGTACACC
>VOMN01046960.1:0-14038 GCA_014899125.1 Orchestia grillus | reverse complement strand
CTCTCCCCCTTCCAACGCTATGCCCGGCACGCAGCCGGCGGCGACTGAGCCACAGAGCGCTCGTCCTTCGCGTTGCTGGCGCTCTTGTCGCGTTCCTGCGACGGCTTCTTGCGGGTCTCCACTCGGATGTCTCGAGCGACTTCGACCGCGCTTTTTATGATGGGGCTCATCGCTACAGTCTGCCGTCGTCCGTGTAATTATTACAATAGAAATGCCCTAGCCTGTCTCGTGTTCAGCTCCCAGACCAAAGTAGAGGTCATTAGCAACGGTGGACCTGTCTCCGAGTCTCGCGCCGTGCCATTACCAGCTCTAATTCGCAACTTCCCGCTGATAACGAACCATTCTTGGCATTTGCCCGGCGATAATTCGCATGGGTGAACTTGCGTCGGCGTCTAGCATGCGTCTGCCCGGTGAACCTTCTTCCCTCACGCTTCTAATCATCTTTCAAATTGGCATGGAAACTGAGATTGAAGCTTATGCAATCGTTGAATGGATCGATTTCTATGTTTTATAAATTTAATGATAATAACCAAGATGCTCGTAGGTTTTCCGTTGAAGTAGAACATTTTACATGAATTTAATTTAACCAATCGTTTTATCTTTTTCTGACCAGTGAAGAACTGAGATGTGCCCCGTGTCGTAACGCTGTCCAACTGTAGGTCTGGGGCTAGATGGTAGGCGCGATTCTAACTTCTGCGGTGATAGCAATTATTGTGTCATGTTTACTCGCTCCTTGGCAGTTTCTGAATTTCATTCGATATTTGTGTATTTATTATTTTTTCTATTGTTGTCGGTATGGATTTTTAGTCGTGAGAATAGCTCCACTTTCTGCAATATGTGTTTTGACCTTCTCATCTTTGATATACGCGTGTTGGTTTTCAATCATATTAATTCCCATTAGTCGGAGAGTATCATACAATTTACCTTGCCGTGTTTGGTATTTTATGCATTTGTTGATGTTTCAATTGTTCTTTATTTTTTCATTCCATTGAGTTCGATTGCATTAACTGTGCTGATTTGAGTCTACTGCATATTTTTTCGTTCTACGATTACTGTGTTCGTTCGAACTCTGTTCGAATATGTCCATTAACGTCCTGCTACTATGTTTAATACTATACTTTCGTATGTTATATACGTTATCAATGGTTTTATAGAATAAACAGCATCGCGTTACTTTTTACTCCATCCTAAGTCCTTAAAGTCCTTTAATGGTACAGGAAATGAGATACTAATAATGGAAAAGTTTTTTAAATTAGAAACAACACTTAACAAAAATGAGTCAGTTTTTAAATGAGAAACAACGCTTAACGAAAAGATGAAAGCTTTTCAAATAGCACGCATCACTTGTCCACAATGGAATACTAATTTGATGGTGAACACTTAAGAAGCTTACTAACATTTCAACATGTAAAATTGCATGGCTTTGGGAATGGATACTTCTTTGTACCCGTTACGGTTTAAAATATGCATAGTTTACCTAATTGTAATATTGCTCATCATTTGACACAGAACATTTGAACTGAGTCACGCCAGTTTAGAGAAGAACTTGAAGCCATCGTGACCGAAACTTACTTGGAAGGCTATCGCTGCCACGCCTCGTATAATGATAGCCATTGCAAGCTTTTTCGTAGAATGAATACTCGATGAATTACAGCGTTTCCTGTGAGTTTGTATGCTGCATTCCTTTAGGCATGTGTTCATTTGGAGTGTTGTTCGGCGGTAGAGCTACGTGAGTTTGTGTTAAACGTAGGTTCATTTTTGTAGGTGTAGATGTTGTGTGAATACGTGGTAGGTCGGGAGTGGATGTCATTTCTCCTTATTTTGTCAAACGAAATAAAGTTGAGGATTCCCTTTCGAAATATTCCAGCCTTGTCGCGGTGCATGTTGGCATTGGGTCGTACGTTACTTTAAATGGATGGATTGCATCATGTTCGAGGCCAAGTCTTCTCCATGACATGGAATACTTTTCTCATTGTGCGTATCGAAATACTGAAGGTATTGTTTACGGTCTATAAATTCTGTTCTTCTGGAAACTTCATGTCTGATAATTTTTTGCAAAAGAGTAAAAATTTCCTGAAATTCTTTGTGTGGAAATCCATGCCTATCATTTAATTTGTGCGAATTGATGGCGCTTGCTGCCATCAATGTTGTCATTGTTCTTTAATAATTCATGTAGAATTGCTTCTGTAAACAATGCGTGAAAAGTATGAGACTGGTGTAGTATACATGTTGTAGAGGATGTGTGAAAAGTATGAGACAGGTGTAGAATACATGTTGTAGAGGATGTCCTCTAAAAAAGGAGTCGATTTAAAAACACTGCACTTTGTAAATTACTAATGCTAGAAGGCTGAAATAGATTTCATTAAAAAGAGCAGAATTTAAAGTTTCATTTGGCACCATACATACGATATAATAAATATACAGGTACATCTCAATATCATTCGCGGTTTATTATCCCCAAGAATGGCACAATTAACAGTCAAACAGAGACAATTTATCGTGGAAATGATTAAACACGGATCCGGGATCACTATAATTCGTCGATTTCAAGCAATATATGGAACACGATTACCTAAAAGAACAGTTCAAACCAATTACACTAAGTGGAATGTTCACGGCACGGTGCATAATTTAAACAAGGGAAATTCGGGGCATCCAAAAACAGCTTGATAAGTGGACTGAGTCTCGTGATAGTCATGTGGAATGTTAAATTTTTAAAAATACAATACTTCAAATCCTGCTCTTTCCACTGAAAGCTATTTCAGCCTTTTAGTCTTAATATTTTGCAAACGACAACATTTTTAAATCGGCTTATTTTTTAGCAGACACTCTATATTTAACTAAGTAATGCTAGACATAAAATTTAGTTACTCCTTGCTTTTGACGCACGCTGACTATTATCTAATCGCGGACATTTTCTTTGGTATGTAGTAACTTTCATAGAATCATAGCTGAGTCTCAATTGATGTAACTTTCGCGGCGTGTTGAGAATAAGACCTCTATGAAAGTCACGTACATGACACTTTTGGAGACAAAGGCTCAGGAAAGGACAATGAACGTGTCACAGAATAATGCGTCTTTGTTTCTATCATTCCTATCATTTCACAGCGAATAATTTATCGTGTACTACTTGAACGCTCTGTGTACATTGACATTTAATTGTTTCTCAGTACAAAAACCCACGTTAGTTCAAGACAAGGCAGTCAGCCGAGTTAGTACGCTATAGTAGGAGATTGATTAATCTCTTCTCTTGGTATAGTCACAAACTATTTAAAATCACATTTTATTTTTTTCTTTGATCGCTAGGCAGACTTGAAAAGAATGGCCTTTGGGATATTATGATTACGCCGTCCCATTTCTCAGGGCGAGCTACGGCTGTAGATGTTCGTTAAGGAGAGACATTCTTCAAAACGAGTGGTCTTTTCAACGTGGCGTCACCTATGTGTTGCCAACAGAATGTTTCAAGTCGGTCCGCTTAAAAAACAGATTGAAGGAATTCTTTGTGCACAATAATTGCTATTCATTAGAAGCACCCACGAAGTTTTTTGTCCATAATCAGCGGATCTGATGATTTTCTCATTAATATTCTGTTAGGAAAAAATATATAGTCTCACTTCTAAATTAAAACATGAAGTACAATCCAATGTTTCAAGTCTCAACTTATGAACTCCGTTAGTTGGTTAAAATAGCTGGCACATAGTGTTGGAAGCCGTCTTTATGATTGCGATGTGCCGTATATTAGTAGGCATCATTGTAGTGAAATAGAAGGGCAGATGGTCCGTGGTAGCTTGCTGCCATATGTTGTGGTGCTCGTTTCATCAGAAACTGAGGCTGCATTCTTTTTTTTTGTTTCTTGCTAGTTGCACGCTACGATGTTTCTTGACACTTTTTGAATTCAGTTGTGAGTGTTTTTTAAGCTATTCACGTTGCTATTGTTCAACACTTCATGAGGTGCTTCGGCATAAAAATAGGTATTATCAAGGTGCGATCAATATTCGCTTCTAAGAAATTTGTTTCGGGATAAGCTTAGCAACTTTTTATGAGGCATTGCAGTGATGCAGGTTATCTGTGTGTTCATTTTTAATTATTTTATCTCCACCGGATATTTGTGGATAGTATTCTTTCTATGAACGTCGGTTAGATCTTTCAGGACTTCTGCTAACTGGCGGCTATCAAGTAACCTTGGACAAAGCTGGTGTCAGAATATGACGGCGCGATATTGTAGGTGTTTCTAAAGGGGTTGCTCATATTCCATAATAGCGATACAAATGAAGCATTTTGACTAATATACTTGTGTACTTGACACTTAGCTGGCATCAGAAATCACTAGTGCACGATGCTTTCACTCGGAGTTTTCCGGCTTCTCGGTACTGCAATCCCGCATCGTTGTAAAGACTTGAGATCATTTTTCTAATTCATATCTAGATTGGAAGTACCAATTGTAGCACTTTTCTTGTTTACGAGCTTTCGCAGTTGTTCAAGCTTCAATGAGAGTATGAGAAGCGAGGTAGCTAAGCGTGGTGTCATGACTCACACCTCTGAGCTGTCCTTCGCCTACAATGTTGAGGCCTCCGCTGACTCACCAATGTGTCTCCCTGCTACTGGTCTTCCTGACGGACTCGGTAGTCTGGACACTTTCTGTATTTTAATATCTTGGAGTGCACAGCACGTCCGCGAGGCACGACTCGCAACATCCCTGTAAGGAGTTGCACTTCTCCCCAGCCTTTGCTGCTTCTCATCACGAGTCCCAATTGAGCCCTTCATGACTGATCCATTCGCATTTCAAGGAGTGTTTCACTGCGTTTTGGTTTATGCTGTGAATGCTGTTGAGAAGGAAACTTATGACTGCACCCCATGTTTTAAATTTGTTTGTTCTCAACTGGAAATTGGTTCGAAGATAACAAAGTTGTGATGTGTAACTAGATTAACGGAAACGTTTCTGATGTGTAAACTGACAGCCATCTTTCATTGCAGGATCGGTGACGGGCGCTGGAGACCCCGAGATAGACGAACATTTCAGGCGCAGCCTTGGTAAAACTTACCATCACATTTTTGACGCGGCTGCTTCTGCAACGCCTTCTGCAGACCCCGCTCCTGCGGTGGTGCCCGCTGCTCCTGCCGGCGCTGCCCCTGCCCGGGATGTGCGGCATAAGAAGCAAATTGCTCCCCAGCAGCCTCCTGCCCCACAGTCTCAGCCCCAGCGCCAGTCCCCGTCTACGCCTCCACGGGTTCCCTCCACCGACTCGGGTTCGTGTCTACAATGCCTTCAAAGCTTATAGTAATTTGATTACCTCATCCTATTATTTCTGGAATTAAAAGAAAAATGATTGTTATGAACGGTTTTAAAATGAATCGCTCTATCAAATGCGCTATCTAGCTCTTGAAAGCGATGTTGAGTATTTGAAAAGTATGATTAGGAATGTAGATACTGACACAGTATGTAAGCCTTGAATTATTTTGCGCATTCAATTTCGCTGAAAATATTTTGTACTTGCCTTCACAGATTCTAATTCGTGCCGAAATAACGGAAAAGTCTGTCATTACGTCGGAGCCAAACAATTCATATTACTGAATAGTACGATGCTTTGAAGGATGCATTGACCTGTATTCATACGAACGTACAAAGAAAATATTATTTGGTATAGCGGAAGGAAAATTACACTCAGAGGATTGATATGTGCACAAAGTGATAGAGAAGTAACTTCTCGTGGTAAACCATTTATTATTTATTTACGATAATTTTGTCTTGTTCTTGAGAATTTAGATTTTGAATTTGAGATTCAGGTTGATAATATTGTTAGAAGTTGGGGCGCTTTGAAAACAAGCGTCGTACAAGTCCTTTTAGTTAGTGTTATTACTGCTGCTGCTGACTGTTTTAACACTCGGCTCAATTGTTCTGATTTTGCGATTTGTTTACAGTTGACGACCACTTCGCGAAGGCCCTGGGCGCTACGTGGACGGAACTACAAGCCCTCCGCAACAGCACTCCTCCTCCCCCTCCCAGTTACTCGTCCACCACAGCAGCCCGCGGCCCCAGCGCCCACTCAACTCCTTATAATCAAGCTCACGTACGAGGGAGCAGTTCTGACACGTACTCGTCGCTGTACAAGTCGAGCTCTGCGAACGGCATCATGCGATCGAGCGGGGTCAGTCGTTTCAATGGCTCATTAACTGGCTCAGCCACAGGTGGTCCAACATCATCATCGCCCGTGAGCTCCTCCTTAGCGACTCTGTCAATTGTTCCCATTGGGCGCAGTAGCTCGAGGAGCTCCTCGCCGTCTGTAACGTCCCCGGCGACCATCACGAGGGTAGTGAGCTCTTCTCGGCCCGAAGGTGAAGCCTGTGCTCGTGTCTTACAATCTTCGCGGCCGGAAAATGAAGTGAATGCTCGCATTTCACCTTCTTTTAGGTCTGAAAGCGAAGCGAGTTCTCATTTTATACCTGGTTCTGCGTCTGATGGGGAGTCTACCACACGCGTTTTATCTACTTCCCGGCCAGAAAGTAATGCAAGCGTCAGCAGTGACAGAAATACTGACACCGAACACCCCACGGAGTATTCCAAACATCCGCTCAAAGTTCGTTCTCAGGCAGTGACTTCACAGGCTTCTAGACCGTCTTCTCCTGAGAACGGGTCGACCTCATCCAAGTCAAATGCATCATCCCCGTCCCGAGCGACGGCCGGCTCCTGCGACCCTGAGCCTCCCATCAATGAGTCAATTAAAGCAAGTTCTTCGGTAGCAGAAGCGAACAATCACGGTGCTAATGCCTCGGAGGAAAAACCGGCGCCAATGAGTGCGTAGAGCTTTCAATTACCGTGTGCGTTTCGTGTATTACCGTGTTTCAATTACTTGTGTTTTAGACTGTAATGATTTACTTCTTTGGAATGGTGTTCATTATCAGATGACTTCTTCCATGCTCATAGTGTGATCTCAGTAACAATGAGTGTCTGATGGAGGTTGAGGCAGACTCTTCTCGTTTTCTCATATTGTATCAGTCTTGAAGAAGAGGCTTAATTTTTTAGTTATTTTCTGTTCTCATTAACTTGGATAGTTATATTTTTCAATGTTTGAAAATGAAGCGATACCATGCGTTTGTTGTTTATATTGTACGTACGGCACTCCTGTAGAAGTTTCAAATAGCGATATAGTTAAACCTAGCAAAGGGTAAGAAAGTATTATCGGACTTGAACTTTTTCTATGATCCTGTTTGTAGCAATACGCCTTTAATTTACCTGCCTGGTACAGGTGGAGTTCATTCCTGATATTGGTGTGGACCTCCTCCTACCTTCCAGGTGCACATGAAGTGGCTGTCTGACTCAACCGATGGGTGCGTCATGTGCTTGCGCCGCGCATCACTTGAAGTATCTCAAGCAATACATCACATTTCGATCCAATAAATGTTTACACATAAGTGTTCACACCCATTATGCGAGCCTAATCTGGGCTTCTATGCAATTTTATTACCTGTTACACTCCGTTTCTTTCAGCTCATGAAATCGTTTGTAAAGTCCACTGTACAACTTTGGTTTACTCTATCGAACTTTACTATGACTGGGTGCATGAAAAACGTGTTTTCTGACTTGTACTTGTTTTATATATTTTTTGTCTCTCTTGATGAAGGGTTTCAGAATTGCCACTTGATAGTATTCATTTCGAGATGAATATTATAGAAAAGTGGTCCAGCTGAAACGGAATTACTGTTCCAGAAATGTGGTGTGTGTTGAGCGGTCTCGGAGTGTATAACCTCATTCTTAAGGAGTGCGGCTAATGTGGTCCTTAGGTAGGACTGTGCACACGCACCTAGTTATTGTCGAAGCTCACGTTTTCTTCGACAAACCTCTATGGTAACAGAGACTTTAGAATGTTACGCATTTTAACAATTTGAATTTTTTCATTCTTTCGTTGAAATTATCACGTAATAACGTAGTAATGTCCATGATTGAAACTTGAACACATGGATAATTGCTCCTCTATTGCGGTCTCATTTCATGCATCTCTGAATGAGATGACGCTGCTTTTTTTGGACCATTCGGTTCTAGTACTGGGCATTGCGGTGTGCGTTAAATGAATCAGATCCTCTGAAGAAATGTACAGATCGCGTCTTGTCTTCAATAGTCTGCAGTTCTATAGGGCTTTAGTCCAGTCATGCAGCCTTAGCTACCTACACCGGAGTCAGCGACCCATATTTGAGAAAGCGGTTTTGTGTGATCTTTAAAGGGAGCATGAGCTTTCTTTCCCATTTCAATTTCTTTGTAGGACACGCTCGCAGACGTGCTACAGACCTCCCACCCTATTTAGTATCTTCGCTGTCTCTGTTGTAATAAACTATGTGTCGTCCACTGAGAATGCTCGTGCTCGCTTCCTCTATCACTACGTTTTTCCACGTGTGTTCGGTGGTCAAACTCTGTTCACCCTATCATTAGCCAAGAAATTTGGGAGAAGTATTCGTATGGAATCATGAACTACAGATGTTAAAGTGTTGTATTTCTTCCCTCTCATTTGTCTTGATCTTTTACAGTTGGAATGGAAAATACACTACCTTTTCCCGTAACGAGTAAGAATTCTTATATCGCTTTTCTATCTGATATGACTCGAATACTTCTAATTCGTTAGGTTAGGTGTGCAAGTTGAAGCACGAGTGAATCTTGTAAATCAGGCCTAAGCTTTCCTAAGATTTTACTTGTCAAGTCTGCGAGCCTCATCTGTTGCCTCGACCATTCAAATCCTCACTACGACTCCTCGGTTTTGTTTGGTACTTGGAGCCCTTAACGCTGGGCGCCCTAAAGCTAAAACATTTTGAAAAATTGTGTTAGTTCGACGCGAAATGGACAAGATGTCTAAAGCCCTAATGCCCCTGGCACACTAATTTGTGAGCCAAGTTTAACCTGCTACTCAAAATTAAGTAGACCCTATTGATAAACACGGCTTCAGCAGAGTCGTTTATAGTCTCCCGACTCGCACTTGGTGTACTGTTGACTCTGCGTATAACTTTGTAAACTCTCTTTTATTGTTGTAGTATTTTTTGCTTGTAAAAATAGTAGCGTGGAGTGCTTGTACTCTATTTTTTTAGTGCTATCAATTTTTTATTTATTTATTGTAAATAGAGTCTCGTCGTCCACTGGATATGTTGAATAGGTGGCTTAATTTTACGATCGACGGAAAATATTCTTGCTGCGCTTTACTTTCTATGTTACGCTTTTTTGTCAGGACTTGTTATGATGAATGACTGACTGAGCTTGCATGTTAGGGAAGCCGGTCTGGGCACCTGCATTTATCTGATAAATATTGAGATATTGTTGTTAATGTAGCAAAGGTATTGTTGTTGCTAATGTGGGGTTAGCCTGGTGATTATCATCTTCTGATGTCCAAGAGTTCCTCTATCCTGCATTCCTTCGCAAACTCTGGTGCCGTTAAAGTTCACTCGTTATTTGTTGTATGAATTCCTTCGTTGAAACTGAAGAACTGAAGCAGCCTCGCTGTGTGGAGGCTACTGGTTGACTTGTTACTCCATGCGTAATTTGAGAATCGGTCGTTACTTTTGCCGTGAAGATTTACCGTTAATAAACTTATTTGGCTTTATCGCACATCGAAATACGTGAGTGATTTTAGTTTTGATGAAA
Organism: Orchestia grillus; assembly: GCA_014899125.1. Taxonomy (NCBI): domain Eukaryota; kingdom Metazoa; phylum Arthropoda; class Malacostraca; order Amphipoda; family Talitridae; genus Orchestia; species Orchestia grillus. Next base: position 4,419 of record VOMN01046960.1, on the reverse strand, counting down.
GCATCGTTTACTTCAGAAATCATGGTCATCAACGCCGTTCTATTATGTGCAGTTTCTCTTATGGGACCCTAATTTCTGCCATCGAGTCTGTTTTCCGAATAAATTGCCATGATTTACGGGTGCGCATATTCGTCCCTCGAGGTACACAAAATTGATAGTCTTAGAATTAATAAATACTCATGATAGTTTCAGAATTAAAACTATGCAGATATATTTGATTTTCCGTTTGTATAATGAAATGCATCTGAGGTTTTAGTTGCTATATGCCGTTGTGAAATTTACCTGCTCTCTGTCGTGACCATCTCCTGGCCACATAGTTTTGAACATTTCTTGTCATGTGACCAAAAATTGGACACCTGATGTTCCTCGATGGTATAATTTCAATTATGTTTTTCAACCGTTTACTGCCAAAAGAATAATTGAGCTGATTTCAGTTTTCACTGTAGTTTCATAGCAACTTGAATGTATCAAAAGTTGCTAAAAAAATACGATACTCTCAATTTATAGATGAAACAATAAAATTTACTTTATGGGACTCGAGCCTATTTTTATTGTGAATATAAATTTATGAAAAAATCGCATGGTTTGTACAGTAATTTTCTTGAGGTGGCAAGGAAGATTTTAAACCGTGACTGTGGCCTCGCTTGCCTATCCGAAAGGTGCCCTGAGCTGGAGATATTTTATTGTAAAAAGAATAAATATGGCATATGCATTTTGTAAGTTGTTTTCGCGGATTTCATGTGTGCGTGTGTGCGTGCGAGTGAGCTGAGCCCATTTCCTGCTCTGGAATGCAACGCTCTGCTGCTAATATGATAAGAAATTTCCACATTCGTCTTATCTCAATACCAAATACAGTGTTTCAATTATTAATGTATATGTTTAGTCTATTAATTACAAAACTATCAAACTGAACGCTTTTTCTTCGCCTTTTTTCGTTCCCTAGTAACCTAGGGACTCGAAATGTCACCCAGTTACACAGTCAGGGGCGCTCTTCTTGTATAGGGTGGTTAAATTTGAAGGGCCGATGTTGATTTTGAATAAAACACAAATTAGGTTCATAATAAGCCTGAATAACTTTAACGCGTTGCTCGATTGTGTTTCTTACCATGGTTCAAATTGAATAAGTCTGAAATAGGGAAATGTCAAATTAAATGCAGAAAAAAACGACGTTTAGGTGTGCTTCACATTCAAAATCGGCCCTTACAATTTAACCACCCTTTATTATGAAGTTTATTATAAAAGTTGTCTTCACGGACTTCATTAGAAAGAAAACTTTTTAACACCTTAACATAATTCGTTTAAAAAATCACCTGGCTTTAAGCTTGAATAAATTTCCTTCATGTTTTGGTTTTGCCGTTTTGGGGGCGCAAATTTCTGGACGGATTTAACACAGCACACGTCTGACAAATGAGGTACGATGAGGTGACCAACCGAGAGCGACCGCGTTTTCTCTTAATTTTTACTTGCAAGTTCATCGTTTGGATCCTTTTGGCCCAGTGGCCCCGCGTCATTCGGTCTGGTGGCGCTCGAGCGTAATCGCCGTCCTTTTGGTGCTTGCATCCAAGAGCGCGATTCGGTCTTGATGAGAAGGCGCTCTTCTGTTTCTAACAAGAATAAAACAACAGGTATCTGCGTAGGCTCGCATCTTCTTTTCAGATTGCAATTTTTTTCAATGACTCCTAAACATTTTGAAAAATACATTAATGTACATAGGTACATTAAGAATAAAAACTCAGAATTTCCCATATCTTGAAAATATAGCAAGAAGCTAAATCAGCAGTTCCTATACTGTTGCAAGGTTTAGATTTCATTTAGCTTTAGACTACAGGCGGGAAAACATGAATCCCATGTGTTAACTGGACTTCTTGTTAACCTCTGGAAGGAACGAAAGAATTAAAAAGGGTCATTTTGTTTCCAAATATGCGTGTTACATGCTTATTTGTGTTCTCGAATTTCTTTCCGTCAAGTGTTGGTGCTTAAAGTAGTGGAGATAATGATAGCACACTTTTAAATTTGTTTTATAAATTCATTAATACTGCTCCAAATGTTAGGAAATTTTCACTGAATAAAGATAATTTAACCAAATTTCGATATTCAATCACAATTTTTATTCGAGATTATTTTTCAAAAAGTAAGTGGACAAATCATGAACTTATAGGCATTCGTATTGAATATTACGTAGAGAACTCAGTTTTTCTTTTATCGAACCTAAAACTATGATAGTAAAAACTACAGGCTGCAATATATCAATAGACCTCTAAAGCAGAGGTCTAATAGCACTATTGATTCAATACAGTCCGCTAATTTTGACCCTTATATCGTTTTACACACAACTTTAATTTAGTATCGAACAGTGATGCGGTTCATTACTGGGGCTCTGCGGCGCAGTGGTTGTGAGCTCCGTTCTCAAGAGAGGAGGCCAGAGTTGGACTTCCGTGTGCGCATGCGAATTTTCGTAGAACCACCGAGGTCTTCCTTTGGGGAAAAAAGATTAAAACTCACATTTGTCTCATAAATCACTCGTCAGGAATCACAAGGCATGGAAAAATTTATGTTGTACTGAACGCAGACTTAGTTTAAACAAATAAAGTTTCTTTTTTATCGGTAGAGAACATTTAGACTTTCGATTTCACTGCCTACTGTGCCTGGTGCAGCCCAAGTGTCACTCCCTCTCAGTCCCCCAATTGTCAGATCGATTCTTACTTAAGCTCTGAATTCTTCACTAATTAACTGACTTGGCGAATACGTGTTCATTAGCGCTACCCCGTAAGCCTTAAAGCCTTTTTTGTCCTCTAATTATCACTTACTAAGGCTGCCGGCTGCATTCATTATTCACAGTTTCTATGAATAGTGTTCATGAAGAGAATGGAAGTCTTTGGAAGAGACCGAGAAAAAACGATGCAAAGGGGAATAGCTAATGGAGAATGTAGAGTTTAAAAACTGTTTATGTCATAGGGAGCCAAAGTAAAGAAAAATGCTATGTATTTATTAAGCAGAAATTGCTTTAAAAATATGTATGGAATTTTTCCGATTTTCTGAAATGCAAAACTTTTTTACGAAAGTATTTAATTACATCTATTCAGATCATAAATTAAGGATATACAGATTAACAAGTTCTCGAGGTTCAGAATTCTACAAAATTTCATCGAAATTCCCGGTTTATATTTTTACTAAAGTGTTCGCTTTTCCCCTAGTCCGGAGGAAGTAACAACCCATTGTGTCCTCCGTGTTTTGGTGCTGGTAGTGCTGTATAATTGGGTAACTGCTCTGTCTTCTGACTTTAGGCAAAGAAAAGAAGAAAAAAAATACGTTTATTTCGAAATAAATCTCGTACAAAGTATGGGTCATACCGTTTTTTCAATCATGAAGAGTATAACCTTGAAAATAGGTGTGGACGTCACTTTGAGACTCTCAGTTGCGATCTTAATTCACAAGCCTGTCGTTGAGTGAAAAGTGGTGATCAGCACGTTGAGTTAGATATTAACCATCGTATGATCCTTTGTGTATTCCTGACAAAAACCAGGGAATTGTAGTTCATAGGTAAGCGACGAAATGATAAAAAATAATCGAACCTTTCGAGAATTATGAAGAATGAAGCATCGATAATTTGAATTGGACTCGTGGTAGAATACAAACTTTACCAAACTTGTAAAGACTATAAACTGAGAGTATATATTTAAACCTGTGACTAAATACCCACAAAATGAAACAGTAATGTTTTGAAGTGGAATTATGGTCATTTCTCAACACAGAAACAGCTTGAGTGTGGTGACCTAGTGTAATATTGTAATTTAGAGTTAGTCCTAAATTTTGGATATCGTGGAGGTTTCAAATGAACGGTAATGCATAGTTTTAATGGTTTGGCCCAACAGCTGGTGTTGAACGTCAGGACGCCGGTGTCAGAGTGTTCTGCCAGCCGTAAATTTTGCCTATCGCGATGTCAGTGCTATTTTGCTGAACCCTTTTCTAGATATTTTCGTCTCAAAAGTTTTATGAATATCATTTCCGCAATCAATACTTATTCCAAGCTTATCAAAACGTAATATTGAGTACTTATGAAGCATATTTATGATCCGTTATGGACACTTGGACCCTGATTTTTGAAGTTTTTAACCATGATGAAAATTTAGTTTCGACATCCATCGTGACGTCATTGTGGTGCTCTCGTGCTTCGGCTGTCGGGAGTCGGCAACCCGCGTCCTGACCCTCGCGTGGTCCTGGCAGCAAGTGTAGCTTTCAACAGCTCCCATGTGAGAAGTGTACCCTTGAACAAGCTGGAAATGTGAAGTGTACCCTTGAACGATCGGGAAAGGTGAAGTGTACCTTTATACAATCTGGAAGTGCACCTTTGAACATCTCAATCTAAACGCCCATGTTGTGTGCCCACTTGTTTGATGGATATTTCGCTAAATTAATTAG
>VOMN01046948.1:0-10997 GCA_014899125.1 Orchestia grillus | reverse complement strand
AGGTGGGAGCGGGGTAGCGCTCTAGGGACTCTTGTTATTGACGGTCCAGCCGATGGAATGCTAACCGCTGCATTCGAATGTCGACTAATAAATAATGGCACTAAAATTTTCTTCAATTCTACAGCGCACGAAATGTAGTAGTCATATAAATGTATTTCTACTGCATTCAGAGCCCGGAATGGCATCTCATCCAAAGAAAGAAGAAACCACTCAGCAACACGTCTTCAATACGGTAAGCAGTTTTGTTTCCTCAACTGTATGTATACATAAATCTATGTGCGTTCAATTAAATGCACTAGTACTAGGTTCTCGTACGGATGAGTCGTACGTATGCGCACTCATATTTAGCCCCTCTTGAGTACTGACTAGTAACAGTATTTACTTTCCGTACTATAAAAGATATACATACACTACTTGACTTGATCAACCCACAACTTGACGACACTCGGGTCGAAAGCGAGCACGACTAGAAGTACCATAGCTTACCACAACAACTTGGCTTTTGCACCTCTAAGTTACGCCACAAGCTGATTTAGAGACACTTTACAGCAGTTTACCTCACCTTATTGAAGTCTCCTTCAAGATGCGCACGCTATACATGTTAGCATGCGAGTTTCCACGGTGCGTCTACCTGCGTTGGTAATTAGCGTACCTACTCCCTGCAGTATTCATCGAGACCGTCCTACGGCGTCAGCAGCGAGGCGTGGTCGAGCGCCTTTGCTTGGGGACGCTTCAGGCTCAAGAGCGTCCCACAACAGTTTGTATCGACATCAAAACATCTATTGTTTCCAATCGGTAAAATAAGTGTAATTATGATCTTCTTACATGAAATTTAAGATGTGTTTAAAATAAATGGTGGCAGACTAGAAAAACTAAATTGAACAATGTTTTAATAACATTCTTCATTAGAACGAATATAGTGAAAAATCTGAATACGTTTATTTCAACGACAAATTTCCCGAGCATCCGGGAGACCAACACAGGAGCTGTGGAGGGCTCGTGACAACTCGACAGCCTTCACTGAAGTGCACTGAAAAGCATTTACTGACTTTGTGAAGTTCATTCAAATTTCTAACCTTTCGAAGAAGGGAAAGAAACGGTATTGAATTCGAACGATTGGGAGCAGGAGTTCGCTCAGTTGTAGTTATACTTGACAATGAAAAAATTCGTTATTCTTGTCTCTAGGGTTGTAGAAAAGCTCAAAGCTGAAATGTTTACATCGATGTCGCGGTATTGGCAGCATTACTATGCAGGGATACAGTACGATAATACTGTTCTGTATTAAATATAGGTTTGTCTTACGACACATATAACTACTTTCTAGTATTTTTTTAGAAGATTAAGGTACGAAATTACTTCGCAGGATTCATCCCTGATGGTACTTTAGAAGATTACTCTACCCCATTATTTTACAGCATTACTTCCCGATTTCTCGACCTTACCTTTAAGAGGTTACCTCAATTACTCCATGATATCACTCCACAGGATTACTTTCAAGCGTTCATTTAGAAGATCAATTTAGAACATGACAAGATCACTGCACGGTATAGCTTTACGACAGCCAGCAACAAGCTCGAGTTCGTCACCACCGCCCCACGCCGCAATTGCTGCGTAGGCGGTGGTACGCACGTCGTGAACGCTCGTGAGGGCACGCGTTCATCCTGGACACATGTGTGAGCTCCCTCCTTGGGAGCAGCCCACTTCCCTCAGGAAGATATCTTGCTCTAGTGCAATTTGTCTCCCATGTTTCTTCCGAGTTGCTTTGAATGAAGCGATCACAGAACATTGATGTCGTTTCGTATAATCGTAAATGTGATACAAAAATGAAAAGCAGTCAGTGCATCAAAGACTGTTCGAGAGGAAGGCTGTCCAAAGAACCTTTTAGAGAACACAGCATTCGAGAGGTATCGATGCAACTTGACCATGCTTTAGAATAAGACCCTGTGATGTTTCAGGGTCCGGACTCGTCTGGGGCCCACAAAATTGCATAGCCTGTAAAATGGGGGCTTCAAATTTTCACAACTCAACGGAACGAAAAAATCTATGAAAACAACATAGATCTAACATATGTGTTTATAAGGTGATGAGTTACTAAAGAAATTCCATTGATAACATTAAGCACTTCACGATGTTAGACCGGATATTTAGGCATGTATATTCCAGGTAATATGGGAACGCTAGTTCAAAATTTACCTGCGCTCAGTCCACAAGGGATTCAAAATGACGATACAGGACAGTAAGCGAAAATTGCTCGTTTTCACCGTGTAATATGTGGGCCTATCCTCGAGCAGGACTAGGCCTACCGTGACTCGGACCTGGGCCATGGGAACAGAGACGGGACCAGCAGGGGGAGCTGCACGGCAAGGACCACTGACCATGCGAAGCCTGGCATGCTGCTCAGCACGGGGCCACATTTGCAAAGCAAACACACTACACAAAGTGACAAGTCAACATCCTACAGAGAAGGTCAAACCGTATGTTCGCACTTAGGACTGACCTGAGAAGTAAGTCTTAACAGTAAATATATGAAAAGAGCTACTCACCTTGTCCTGAACACACAAAGAGAGTAGGAAGAGGCCATCGAGAAAGAGAAGGGAGAAATGAAGTACATTAGACCGACACATGAACAAAATGACAATGACACAAAGGGCCTCAATTCACGCCGGCCGCTAGAGGGATGGTACACGCCCCTCTCGCGACCAGCGCTAGAGAGCGACGCCTCCAACAGCTGCTCGGCACAAGATCTCTGCTCCTCCTCTTCCCACTGCCTCACCGACTACTATTGTTTTCCCCCGAATACGTGTCTTAAGTTTGGAAATATTTACGGTGAGCAGAAAAAGGACTATGTAGGATACGTAAATTTAAAAGACGGACGAAAAAATCAGCAGAGCTTCTTTCTCGTTTGATTTTTTGAGCGATGCAGAAAATACACAGAGTATAAAAAGATTCAAATTTCTGTCAATGAACTACGAAACGCAACTCAAACCATGCGGTCGCTGCACGGAATTAGGACGCTTAATTAGTACGGCAAAAATGATAGAGCCTGGGCATGAAAGGCTAATTTTTCTCAGCCAGTGGGAAGATCAGGCTACAAATTATTAGAACGGACTTGAGAAGATGAAGCTCTGCATGCACAAGTGCGACGGCTGTGCAACGAGTCAAAAGCTTGTACATCTTGTGTTGAGCAGCTGTCGTCCTATAATATTGGAATTGTTGCTACATCGAAACCGACCATTTATTTCAAACTACTTCACAGATATAAGCGCATCAGAAGCAAACAAGAACTCATCACAAGTATCAAACATACACAGTACAAGACGATTCAACACCTAAATTGGACTATAACTCATTAATAATTACAAGTCCTCCAAAGGACACTTGAGAGATATGAGAATTCCCTTTACTTAAGTCAGCTTCAGTGTAGAGGTAAATAATTACAGCCGCAACACAGGGGTAGGCTATTACAGCTGCAACACGGGGTAGGCAATTACAGCTGCAACACGGGGCAGGCAATTACAGCTGCAACACGGGGCAGGCAATTACAGCTGCAACACAGGGGTAGGCAATTACAGTTGCAACACGGGGTAGGCAATTGGAGTTGCAACACAGGGGTAGGCAATTGGAGTTGCAACACGGGTAGGCAATTACAGCTGCAATACAGGGGTAGACAATTACAACTGCAATACGGAGGTATGCAAATACAGCTGCAATACGGAGGTAGGCAAATACAGTTGGAATACGGGGGTAAGCAATTACAGCTGCGATACGAGAGGTAGCAATTACATCTACAATACAGGGGTAAACAATTACAGCTGCACCACAGAAGAGGCAATTGCGGCTGTAGTACTGGGGTAGGAATTAAAGCTGCACTTCTCACGTAGGCAATTAGAGCTGCAGTTCTAACCTAGGCAATTAGAGCTGCAATACTGAGTGGGGCTGTGAAAATAGTCCAGAGCTCAAGACTCGGCCGCTTGGCCCTCACGCTGCATATGAAATTTAAATAAATTAAGAATAGTCCTATTCTGATAACACTGCTTTCGAGGGCTTATAATGCATAATTGTCTCCACATTAGCGTTAGTGTAATTGATGGAATGACGCCAGCACATCAGTTCTAGAAACGCAATTCCCTGCCCTGCACAACTGCAGTTAGTCAGACCGAGGCTGGCAGCGCAACATCGAAGAAACTGACGAACTAAGTTTCACTCGTGGGTCTCAAATTTAGGGAAGAACTACACATCGAAATAATAATTTGACGTTCTTACAAATGCAGCTCAATTTTTACATCTACGTGAGCACCAACACAAAACACAAGTGAAATGTGCAGACCAAGGCAGGGCAGGTCTACACGTCTTTGAAGAAGTGGGCGATCTAGCGAGGACATTGCAGACTATGCACACCAGGCGATGTCTGCAATGAAGTGAGACACATTGCAGACTATGCACGCCAGGCAATGTCTGCAATGAAGCGAGACACATTGCAGACTATGCACGCCTCACACTTGAGCTCAGTCCAAGGGGCACTAACATGCGTGCTCCACAAGTGTATATATAAACTGAATGTTTCGGGCTACTCTAGTGAACCAGCAGAAATATACAAGGATTATATCAAATTCAAACAGAGCAGTTGAAAGCTACATTTACATGCACAGTGCAATAATAGGCAGACATGTCTAGAAAAAGGGAAAATAGAAGACAAGTGGTATTTTAAAGACGCTGCACAAGGAGCACGGAACAAGCTTCACGACAGATGACCATTAGGGCACAACGAAATGAGATGCGTGTCTAGCGAGCGTTCTGATGAGAAGCACCGTAGCGACGGCCATGTTCATCGAAAAGTTGCCATGAGAATAACATTCGTTTTAGAGACGCCTTTTCTATGAAGTTTAAATTTTTTTAGCCATCATTTGAGTAGCTTTAGAGCGAAGGGTCCCTTACTTATTGGAGCACAGAAACTCTTTGGCATTGGAACATTGGATCTGGGGAATATTGGAATGAGAGATCTGGTAAGTTCAGTATTGGAGAACGAGATCCGGTATTGTAGCTTTGGATCTCGAGAGTGAGAGAGAGGCAGGGCTTGCATGCAGGAAGAGTACACGAGAGGTGTCAGTGAAGTGAGGGGGAGAACACAGGAGCTAGAGGCAGCGTCTGTCTTCAGCCCCACGCCCAAAGTGGTCAGCTTGTAACGCCCGAACAACTGGACGTTAAGCGTAGACGGAGACACTCTAACTACAGTCTCGACTACAGCAGGCTTAAGCGATTCACTAGGGTTCCAGCGACTAGTCCGACTCGAATTGTTTTTACTCTAACCTACTTCTGCAAATTGTTTATAGCTGCAAGACAGCCACCCTCGTACGTACTTTCTTTTCATGTAATTCTAATTGCGCTCGTAAATATTTCTATTCTTCTTCGATCCTAATGTGCTCAATTTTGTACTATTAAATTGTTTAAAAACTTACTGTTTTTTTCGTACATGCTACTCTGAGTCATCTCAGAAAACGACTAGTTATTTATAGGGTTAAGAAGGTGGCTCGAGCCACCCGATGGTCACAAGTGACGAGTACCGAGCGGCTGGACGGAAGACCAATTACGGCAACCTGCTTCCGATGAACACGGCTCGAGCACCACGAGGCCGAGTGCTAGCAGTAAAAGCCACTCAAGACTCGACACCGAATGCGATTAATGAGTCGTGTAATTTCTCATGGACGTAAACTTGCAAGTCAGCACATAATCGCACAAGAACATCCACGTCTAGCCGAGTCCAAGGAAGTTATCAAGAGAAAATAAGCTGTACAAAATAAATGAAGTGACGTTCAAACTAAACAAGAGGAGTGTGAGGAAATAGATTGCATGCTTGGAACAACACTCACCGAGCGAAAGGCCTACACATAGAAGGCAAGTTGGGGCGAGAAGGAACGAGTTAGTCAGGACATTGGAGGAGGTGACCACAGCCTCCACTGGCACACACCTTAATTTAGTACACAGACGCTCGAGTGCCGCACGCCACTCGGCATACGAAAGAGCTGCTCATGTCCACATCGACAGAGGTAACGAAATGAAATGAGTAAAAGAAGGGCACAAACAACGTTCAATAGTGAACACAGCAGGAGGAGGCCGTGAACATTTATGCTGGTATGCTTCCCATTGACCTGGGAACGGCGACTATCGCGTGTGACAACATAGCCCCCATTATAGGACAGTGAAACAATGCTTCACATTGAAGCTGGCACGATGGGATTACTCATTTCATGTAATTATGCAAACATTTAAATAATGCACCTCATGAAATCGGCACCAGTCGCAGACACCTCACTAGAGGTGAAGTTATATATTTTAAACTACTCGAGTGTGAAAAGACCAAGCTGGTCAGTTGAGGAAGCTGGCTATGCAGCGCTGACCGACAACTCCTAAACGCATGCACCGAGGAAAACATATTTTAGCGCACCTCTTTCTATTGATTTTTAGGATTAATTTACCGAATTACATGCAACTGCCCAGTGAAAGGCTCAAACCCCCCAAGATAACTTTTAATATCCAGGGTTTAATTGAGAATGAGATTGACTTGGTTTGCCATCCTTAACTTCTCACCCTCAGTATTGTAGGAAAAACTAGACTGATTCTCGACACGACTGAGTAGGATTCGACACATTGACATAGACAATGTAAGCCATGAAGCTACACACCGAGCACAGCACAGACAAGCGGGGCCTACACGAGTATTAAGCAAAGGACACGAGTCATGTTCACCCGACTGCAGGGGCCCACTTACGGCTGAGGGTGGGGCGGTCGAGGGTCCAGCCTACGTCACGGTCTGATAACTTCAACACGGGTTAGACAGCAACAGCTCGGACATGGCTTTCGGAACCTACGTGGTAGCCTATTGCGAATGAAGTAGGATTGTAAAGTCTAGAAGTCCTTCAGTCGTGAAACGGACCCAAACTCGGGTGAAATATATTAGTGACGTGCAGGTCTTCTACACTTGACAGGACTCCAATACGCATCAACTTTTTGGCATAGTAGAGCAAGGAAAGGGGACGGGTAAATGTTGAGCAGAAAATGTAGTTGAATAAATGAAAAAACTCTGACGGTATTTGGTATTACAAAATCATTAATGGAATAAGTTAACTCTTATTTATCGAGCAAACTCAATGCAGACTGAGATACTTCTTTGCAGTCTGGGAAATAAAGCTACCTGAACGCCACGAACGCTACCAAAACGACCCAGTGCTGCAAGTGGTGAAGAGTTGCTGTGCGCTCAGGCTCTCCCACACCGTCTGGAGCTGACCCGAGGCTAGCGGCATCGGGGCCACCAGCGCTAGCAGCAAGTCCAGACTGAGGGGGGCCAGCTACAGAACAAAGGACCCAGCCTAGCTGTCCCCGCCTCAGCTTTGCAAGCCCTGTTCTCAGCGAACTTTTGTGACCCATAAACCGACCAACGCACGGAGCGGTGGAGTTGAGCCCGTCCTTCCTAATGTACTTTGTCCTAACGTCATGAGGGCCAATGAACATGACCCATGACCACCACTTGGTTAACATGGGTGTCCTGAAACACACCTACGGCGAGAAAAAACTCTTACTATTGCATATGGAGATTCCACAGCAAGCTCGTAGAAAGTGTATTATTTATATCGGATAATCCCCCAAGGAGGCACAGCTGTGACACATGTGGTTTCTGTATATACGTAGTCATGTACTTATTCTGGCGTGCATATGACCTGGGGTTAGAGGTAAATTAGATGCGTGTGCGTGTGATGAGTGTGAGTGTTACCAGCGTGTGCACGAGTGGCCGTGTGCGTGCCCCACCTCTGCGTGGTGCTCCTCGTTCTGCTGCAGGAGGTCGACGCAGAGCTCGGACAGGTGTATCAGGTCCTCCAGCTTCCGACTCGCCGACACGCCAGAGTCCGGGCCCAAGTCCTCTGGTCACGCCATAAAGGAAAAACGTTAACTTTTTGCCACACGGCCTACGACCTGACTGAGCGTGGCAGCTGCGGAGCTCACGAGACAGGCGGCCGCTACAACTGAGCCCCTAACGGCGCAGGGGCGTGCAACACTCACACTGAGCCCATGTCAGCTCGAGAGGAGCTCACGACTCCAACTAACCTCAACATTTATTAGGCCGTCCTCTAGTACGCAAAAATTCATTACGGATCCTCTCGCAGAGGTTTTTATGACCCAAACTGCAATTTAAAATCCCTGACCTGAAGAACATCAAGTTTTCAGCAGAGCAAACAGCTTTTCTTCAGAGGCCAACAGTGCAAGAAAAGCTTCGACTATCCTTCGTATCAGTATTAATTCTAAAAAAAAGAAGGCAATCTTATTACGATTTCTACAGCGAGGCGACAGGACTGGTCATCGGAACATGCATACCCGTAATAACTAATGATCGTTTGAGTTACTTTTGTATGAAAGCCTCCACAAATTATTACTATTATTATCAGCTAATTATTTCAACTCTCCCTATCCGAAGCAATGTTGATTTCAAGAAAATGAAAAAAGGGACCGTGGCTTCTATACACAAGTGTATCCCACCACCGGATTCCCTACGCATACAAGCAGCGAGATATGAAAGAAGAGGTAGAAAAAGCAAAAAAGTGCTGGCAAATAAGTGTGAAAATTAAAAGAAGCAAAGTGGCCACGAAAGATAGAAATTCTTAAAGGTAATCTATAGCTAAGGTAAAATAACAGTGCTCCACCGAGGCGATCAGTCCCCATAGCATAGGATAGACAAAACCTAACTCATCCAACCCTATTGTCGAACCTTTCCCCCTGAGGGGATCCTTTACAAAAGAAGAGCAACACTAGCACAAGTGTACAGTAAAGTCCAACATTAGGGAACAATTTTAAAAGCTCAAAATCTAAGGAAACAATAAGCTAGTTTCTCTAAAATTTTCACAAAATGTAGGATTATAGATGGTAAACTCTGTTGTGACTTTTCATGTGAATTAAAACAACGCATAAAAATAAATAAGTAGTTTACCGATTTTTAAATGTCAAAAATAAAAACCAAATCAATTCCTCATAGCAAAAACGAAATTAATGATTAAAAGAACAGAACACAAGAGCATTTCATCTAACATTTAATGCCTATAGGCTATTTTGTAGCACGACAGTTTATCTTCGCCCGCAAAATTGCACTAAATTTTATCACTGGGCCATTGTGGTTCTTGACAATTTATACTGATATTTCTTCTATAAATCTTCAGCATGAGCTGATATTCTATCCATAACATTCTGCCGTAACGTCTCTCTCCCACGAGTTCTCAGTGGAATTCAGGTCGGGTTTTTGGAGTAGCCATCTCGTAACCTCAAATCTTTGGTTTTTTAGAAAGTCCAAAACGAGATTTGACTTACGGCCAGGAAGCGTTGTCATGCATAAACACAACTGCAAAATTTTTCAACACTGACACGACGCGTTGTTCAAGCAGATTTTTTATTAATAATGCCGTTAAATCTTGAATTTCAACATCATGAGTGTAATATCTAATACTGAAATCGAATTAAAGACCATGAGGCCTACCCCGCTAAATTGGCCGTTTTATTTGGCACAGTTAGACTTAGAACTTTCACTGATTCTTCCTACAAACCGCTCTTAATCGCTGATGAACATTATATTTCGATCTGCCCCCAAACTACTTCGTACCAATTTTCTTTAGACCATTTGACATGCTTGATCGCGGGAACTTATACTGTATTACTATCTTGGTTTTGGTTTCTTACTCACCAGCAGCTTTCTACCTACGTCTGGTATGGAAACGCATTTCCCGCTAACATCTCGTGAGAGTTTGTCGACACAGAAATATTTCACACTAAACTTGCGTGAAAACCTGTCCTGCAAGGAGAACTCAACCCTCGTGAGCAAGACATGAATGGCAAGACCCACTCTCACGGGAGATTTTCTTCGACGGCCCTGCTGTTTTCGAGTAGCGAGTCTACCAGTATCGTTGCGAACTTTCAACATTGCCTCACAACACTTTTGGAAGTCGAAATATTTGTTCGTTGGTGCGATTTTAATTCCGAAATTTTACAATTTCAGCTTCAACAACTATATCTGCTACAGAAAGTTTTTCCCATGCGATAAAGGCTTCATTGATGATGAACGACCTTTATTTTCTTCACCTTACCCTTCGCGTGTCAGGAACATGAATCATTTGCAAGTGCTACAATTATTTTCATCAGTGTTCCTTAATTTTGTTCCTTTTATATTGTTTCAATTAACCTGAAAGTCACGATACTGTATCATCTATACTTGTATATCTACATTCAGTGGAAATTATAGAAAAATTGACCCATCATCCCCTTGTTCCACGAACTTTTGAATTTCATTCGTTAATTTTCTAATCTAGTGCAGACCACAAAAGAAACACCTAGAGTAGCGGACGATAACAGAGCGGCTGCTGAGGGACGCGGCAGCTCGTGCTTACCTTGCAGCGGCACATCCGTCGCTGCAGCAGCGGGAACAAATCCAGAGTAAATTGCACCGTTAACAACAACATCACAGACGCAATTCCTCTAGCAAGGATTCAGCGTGCACATATAATGCCGTGTGCGTTGTAGCAGCTCGGGAATAAATGAGTGACTTCGTTAGGCCCAGTAAAACAATGAATGTGGAAATTCAAGTCATATATGAAAAATTATTTTTACTTACAACTTTCAAATCATTTTCCACAAATGTGGATTGATAAGCTGTTCATCATCCGTCATTTCTTGAACAACAATCCTTTACAATGTTTTAATTTTGTTTTAACAATTTCTACTATCTAAAAATATATCATAAGAATATTTCCCAGACGTCATACATACCAATTTCAACCGTTTGTCAATATATTCTTACATTAAATAGACTCTAAAGCATGTGGAGTTCCTCGTGAGTGCGACACCTGCGTCCCAATGAGGACACACAGTTACAACCCCATATTCCTCACCATCACCCCCTGCTGCTGCCAGACAACCCTCACCCTCCCCTCTGGCCCCCCCCAGACAGTCTCGTGTCCCTCACCCTC
>VOMN01046942.1:0-29932 GCA_014899125.1 Orchestia grillus | reverse complement strand
GAGGGTGGTGCCGTGCCCGGGCTGGTGGTGCCGTGCCCGGGTGGGTGGTGCCGTGCCCGGGAGCGTGGTGCCGTGCAAGAGTGTGGCGCATGAGCCTCCCGAGCGTCGTGAAGCTGAGAAGCGGCGCGTCTCGATTGTCACGCGCCACAGAACGCCTTACTTGGAGAAAGTTTTATGGTATAAGCGTCATGCAATGATGGTATTTTATTGTGTGAAAGACTTGCCTGGAGAAAGTTTTATGATGCAAACGCCATGCAATGATAGTATTTTATTGTGTGAAAGACTTGGCTTGAGGAAGTTTTATGATATAAACGTCATACAATGATGGTATTTTGTTATGAAAACGCCTTGCCTTGACGTATTTTTAATAAAACGTAAACATATCGCGGTAAGGGAGTTTTTTTACGAGGAAATCAGCATTTAATACAATGTGAATGTTTTATCATAAGAACGCCTTACACTGAATACAATTTGATATGAGAACGTTTTCACCGTGAATATTTTATAATAAGATAGCCTTTTCTGAGAACGCTTTTATTATAAGAACGCCTTAAACTGAATACATTTTAATATGAGAGCGCTCACACTGACAATATTTTATTACAAGAACGTCGTACATCAAAAACGTCTAGTTATAAGAACTCTTTACACTGATAGCACTGTGTTATGTGAGCACCTAATACTACTAGCGTTTACCTATTAGATCACATTATTCAGCAGGCGTTTCATTTCAAGAACACCTCATACAGAAAATTTTCCATCACGAGAGCGCCTTCGACAGCGGCTTTTAAAAAGAGAACGCCTTAGACCGAGAACGCCTTAGACCGAGAGCGCCTTAGACCGAGAACGCCTTAGACCGAGAACGCCTTAGACCGAGAGCGCCGTATAGCATCAGGCCTTGAAGCCTCCTTTCTGAAGGGCTCCTCCAAGGGCGGCAGCGCTAGAGGCGTTGTCGGCCAACGCAGCCAGCCTCTAGTGCCTCCTCGCGAGAAATTCGAGCTTCTGATACCGTAATCCGAGCTCTGGCTGCACGCATACCTTGTGCAGGGATACTCTCTCTTTTCTTTGAAGAGCGTAACAATATCGAGTTTGAGGCGATCATTTTCGTGTGTCAAGTAAATGGTAAAATACGTGGAGACGGTGGTGCAAGATGAATTTGCTCTTCTTGCCCATAAAGAAATTATATTAATAATAACTTCGGAGACTAAGTAACTCTAACTCAAAGTATCTACCTTGAAATATGGTTATTTCAGTCACAGGAATAAAACAGTTGCGCTTGGCGATGCGTTCTGTTGGGAGCTGCTTGGAATTTGCCCCTGATACTCTGAAGCACGTAGGAATGAACGTAGCAATGAACCCTAAAAAACATTTCGTAAAAATTTAGCGAGCAGCTTCGTTACGTGAGGTTTATTCTGAGCAGAACTAACTTTTGTACGAGTATAACCATGTCTCTCCACAGCATAGCATTTCCTGGTTTTCCTACAAGTTTTGACTTCAAAGATAGAAGTTCAGGGGCTAAAAATTTCTGTCACAGATAGACTACGCATCTTGGATCAATTTTAGTTGTTGTGGCAAGAAAGAGACATAATACAGTGTCTCTGTTTCAAATCTTTGTCACAAATAAACCACGCATCTTAGAACAATTCTACTCACCCCTTCTTGAAAGAGACAAAATAAATCATTTCCGTTACAAATAAACTACGCATCTTGGATCCATCCTAGTTACCACTTTCTGAGAGAGACAAAAGAGAGAGGACACAATTGCGCCAGAGCTCAGGCCTACAGTGAGGTGTGAGGGCACAAAAGAGAGAGAGGGCACAATTGCGCCAGAGCTCAGGCCTACAGTGAGGCGTCTCCGGCGGGACGCTTGCGCCAGATTGCCTGCTGCCACACATTGTTCAGGAGCACATTCAACGAGCAGAGTTCGGGACGATGGGCGACGCAAAGGAAAATTCTTAGTTTATTATTTACAGTGGCGCACCAACGCTCATCCACAACAAAAGAACTCTAAATAAAACTAGGGTGTAAATCTTTCAATCCCTTTTTTAAATACATCGAGAGCAAGGCGAAACTTCACAAAATAGACTACTTAGATCAATGCTTCCTGCTTTAAGAGGTTATGGATACGTCAAGATTTTTAATGAAATGGTCAAAGTTGCGAGACTTGATAGTGCGCAGGGATGTCCGGGAAATCCTGAGCGTTTTTATTTGTAAAAGAGAATAAACTGTGAACCGTCCAAGTTCCTTCCGAGTTCTCAATTGGAATCATTTACTTTTAGCATATTTTGTCTGTAAAACCGGAAGTTCTGAAAAAAAATACCTGGGTGCGAAACTCAGATTCTAAAGCTTCCAGTTTAAATTTTGCAAATCATTTTTGATTAGTTGATTCACTCCAGCACCAAATGCATATAAAAGAATTATTTTTCCCGTTTTGGCAGCATTTTCATTTTCTGGAGAAAGTAGCAATACAACTCGAGTATAAAACTTTTACCCATTTTTGGTAGTCAGTCCAGAGAGCTTGAAATCAAGCATCGATGTAATTTAGCCGGGAACAAATTCATTTCACATTCGAAAAGCTAAAGGACAGAAAGAAGTACGAACGTGATCACAAACTTTAAAATCACGGAAACTCAGACGTTTCGGATCAGAAAAAAACATCTTCAGTAACTGAAAAAAGACTAATTTTTGAATAAAATTATACAAAAACAAAAAAAGTCAGTACTCTAAAACATACACAAAAAAAGTATAAATTCAAAATTTCTATAACTTCTAACACTATAAAAACGAATTTATTACACAGTGACTAGTTTCACAGGAGGACCATACTCATTGATCTGAGGACGGAATTTGAAAATGTACAAAGATTCTAAAATACGGAGGTCAAGTATTGCGCGAACAGAAATACAAAGTTGTAAAATTTGTACCGTTAAATGGGTGGTCTTTGGTTAAACAGTGCCCTCTAATGGATGAGGTGGATGGCTTTGTGATGTGTCGTCCTGTTCGGAAGGAGACTCTCTTACGCTGAGCGCATCGTACAAATAATGGGACCGCGGTACTCCCAACGCAGGACTGCTCGCATCAGTCACACTACATCTGCACACGACACCGCTGCGCATCAACTCGTCAGGGCCTTCCCTCGTCTAGAAGAAGGAACCTACGTCCATATCATTACGAAAGTATAGACTGTGATGCACAGTGCGCATAACCGAAGCTGTAAATGAGGGAAGACCGACTCCCAGTATAAAAAATATTTCAACATTTGAAATGGCCTAGTAATGTGATGTAGTGCTAACTCGACCTGGAAAGACATCCTTGATAAGGTAAAGAAGAAATTTTAGTTTCCTAAAGAGAACGGTGACATGCAATAGTATAGGCACGTCGGAATTGTGAATACCGCTACCTAGGAAATTGCGTTTGAAGAACAAAATGCGTTAATTGAACGTAAAGTGGTTACTCAGGTAATTGCTTGAGGCATTGAAATAAAAAATGAAGAATTGGACGAGTGGAGAATTGCAAATTTCTCGAGAATGACACACAAGGTTTGTTTGAGTACATTTTCTGTTCATTTATTCATTGTATTCTCGTTGCCACGAGCCAGAGTTTCGTTTAACTTGATTTCATTACGCCGCAAACTGCGATAATTCAGGTCTAGGTCGCAGAAGTAAATTTTTCATCCTCTTTCCTTTCAGTCTTGAGTACAAAAATTTCTCGAATTTTCCTCAAATCTGGGCTTCGCAAATTTTCCTTTGCTTGAAATTCGTTTTTTATGAAGAAATTGGAAGCTTAACGATGTGCTCCTCCCTTTGATCAATGAAGTGAATGTATTATTCATATTTCTTTATGAAGAAGCTTTTTCAATCAATTCTTTTTATGCTCCCTTCAATTGAGTACAAACGGTATGTTGAAGATACGGGTATCGTTTTTAAGTTTGGATGTCCTTTGATAATAAATTTTTAAGTCATTCATCCCTAAATTCAATTCGCTCTAGAGATAGAAGTTAGAGGTGGAAAAACTGACCACGCAAGAGTGACGTTAACTTCACGCTGGCCCGAGAACCACAAGGGCGTGAAGCCAACTTCAGTTTTAAAGAAATTGAAACGTCATCTTGAATCTTACACGTGAAGAAGATGAAACAGCTTTTTCTGATTTCATCATCTCTCGCTCTCCAGAATTATTTGTTGATTGAAAGAAATCGGTTACCGATAAAATGGTAAAATATTCACTGATAAATTGGGTGCGTATGTGATTAAACTGCCTCTTTTTTTGTGTGTGATGCAGTAAATTGTACATTCAGTCAAAAATCTGGCATTTCATTCATCATGGCGTGATAATTGCACCTGTAACCAGAAAAACAAATACTGGTTTGACCAACGCCAAAACTCTTAGATTCTTTTCATCAGTGAAGCGGGGCCAAAAACTTCCATTTTATTTCTAGCGACACATCGTAAAACTACGCATGAAACACACTAATCAAGCACTACTTTTATCATGTACATCAAATAATAACGCGCGTAAAACACAATAATCACACGACATTGTTGTTGAGGCAATATATCGCGTTGAATTATGACAAAAATATCATATTTGTAGCGCAATGAACGTACTCGCAATTATTACGGCCTATTTACGCTGAAGCTCAACCTCTCTGTGTTGAAATTAGACAGGAGCAGATCATGCGCACTGTTCTATGCAGTTTATACTAGTCTGTTGCCACTCTATGCAGTTCCATACTAGTATGTCGCCGCTCTATGCAGTTCCATACTAGTATGTCGCCCCTCATGCAGTTTATACTAGTATGTCGCCGCTCTATGCAGCTCTATACTAGTATGTCGCCGCTCTATATAGTTCCATACTAGTATCTCGTCGTTCAGTTATTGGAGTAGTCTCAAATTTCGCAACTCTTTCCTGTGAGAAATTTATTCCCGCACAAAATTCACTCAAGTCAGCAAGAAATTCCGTGTTTCAATTTGGCGAGAATTGATCAAATCTAGGGGTAGGAATTTCTGGAGAGGTGCAATCTAGCGGGATATGTCATTCTTGAAAGCCTGCAGCCACGTTGGGTCTTGGTGAACGTGCAGAGAAATTTGGGGCTTCCCGAAGGTTGAGAGAAAAAGTCGCGTAATTCGAACACGCGATGTTCTTTATCAGGAACAGACTTGATGACAGAAAAGAAAATAAATTGCATTAACTGAGTGAGGTCATCGACGGCGGCTCTAATGGACACAGACAAAAGATAAAGAGGTGAACATCAATTTTTCTAAACGAATCCTTACCAAATATTTAATTTTTTGCTTTGCATATTCGATATTTTCCATGATAAGTATTTTCTTAGTTTATCTACGACATTGAAACTTCATGCGTAAAAATTCAAAAGGTAAAAATCTTCGTTAAATTATAATAATACGTGTCTAGGATTAATTAAGGTCCGCTTATTGAGGGATGCAATTGAAAAACCTACGAGTGTAGGGTCTCATGTGTATACCTAAATAGTTAAAATGCTCATAAAGATAGATATCATACAGACAAGTACGTTAAAGGCAAAATTGATTTGAAAAAGATAAATCCGAGTACCAAGTTATCTCAATAATTCATTAACATAGGAACGGATTAAGTAACTTTGTATAATGTTACGATAGAAGTCAACGAGGAGGACACATCAAAATGTGAAAACTGAAAATACATTCTTAAACTTAACTAAGTGACTAAGGAAAATGTAAATAAAATATGAAAAGCAATATCCGTGTTCATTACTTTTCAGAGAAAAATAATAATAAAGAATTTAATTAATCCGAGACACGCATTATTATAATTTCGATGGAGATTTTTACCCACTGAAGTTTTACATACAAAGTTTGAATGCCATTGATAAACCAACAAAATTTTTACCACCGTGAACAACGAATATGCATCACAACGAAAAAAATAACTCGTAAGGAATCATTTAGAAAAACTTGTGTTCACCTCTTTATCTTTGACTTTGTCCGTTAGAGCCGCTCTCGACAACCTCTCTCAGGCAATGCAATTTGTTTTCTTTTGTGTCAACAAGTCTGCTGCTGATGAAGAACATCGCGGGCTCGAGTTACGCAACTTTTTCTTTTCTTTAATGCTTTGCGAAGCCCAAATTTCTCCGCACGTCGCTTTTCAAAGAGAGGTAGAAGTGTTATTTACTTTTCAAGGGATTTCAATTCCCCTTTCAAATGATAATATTACTTTTCAAAGAAAAGTAACATCTGTAGATATTACTTTTCATACCTGACTCTTTACATACTAAATCAAACCTAATGCGACGCCATGCGCAAAAGTAAATGAAATCTGAAAAGTAATATCCGTAGATTAATCTGAAATGCAAATTTGTTGTTTTGTAAAAGTTTCTCAGCTTTCTTCTGATTTGAAAGTTTAAAAATTATATTTCCATCCAATAAACATGAATTAAATTTCTTTCAAATGAACAATAAATATATATCCATTCAACGAATGTGAATTATATTTCTTTCCAATAGACATTAATTATATTTATTTCCAATAAACATTAATTATATTTCTTTCCAACGAGCATTACATAGTTGACAGCCGGGATCCAACTGATAGGAATTTTTGGTTAGCAAATTATACGACCAAAGTCATGTAATTTTACCTGCCATGTGCTAATGGGAGAAAGAATAAATGCGCAGCGGAAATGCAGCATTTGAATAGTTTTCGCAATTGAACTCGAAGTCGAAGTGAAATGCGCTGCAGGGACCAAACAGAATAATTCATTTTTTTCTCATGAATTACAAACAGAATAATTCATTTTTCTCTCACGAATTTCAAACTGCCATCATCTTGGTCAAATGTGCGTTAATTTTAATTATCAGAAGTGTCGGTAAAAATGGATTTGTTTAATGGAAACATGGTGCTGGCAAGTGATGTAGATTAGCCTGATCTTCTTCTGCAAGTACAAGGACAGTTATTGCGGAGAAAAAGGTGTGAGAGTAACAGATAATTCAGTAAATATTAGGCCTGAAATGAAGCATGTCGGCACAAAAAAAAATCAGGTTTGCCAAATTTGAAGAGAGCTTAAAAATAAATCAACAGTGTCACTCAGCATTCTATCAACTACTGTTGGGTAATTATTTACCTGTGGTCCAACACATTTCATTTGCAGTTAGAGAAGACTCTCATATTTGAATAAATAAAATATTTGGATACCATTAATCTGAGTATAGAAGGAGAGAGCGAAAATGATGAAAGCAAGTCTAATCTCAAAACACGAAAGTTTCGCTAAAGTTTAATTTGACTCCTCTCATGGAACAGCTTAGGTGTAAGCACCATCCGTGGAAACGCGTCAACGCTGAATTAACGCAACAAAATTCAGAACCGGCAAATTCTGGCTCCAAAAGCTTCAAACGTAGGAAATTGTGGCATAAGTGTGAAATTGTGGAATACATGAAAAATTGGGGCAAATTGGCCGGTAAAAATTCAGCTAGGTGCGATATATCAAAATTGGGTTCGGTAAAAAATGTCTAAGCTTCAACTTCATTGTAATCGTAATAACCTCTGATTTTCTCAGGAATGGAATGAAAGTTGTCTTCATGATACACAGATTTGGTTACACAACTTGTGTCGAAAATAAGCTACTCTTGACAAAAAATAGAGTACCTGAAATAAGCTACTCTTCTAATTTTTCGAAAATGGATTGAAATTTTGTCTATGATTTGATTTAATTTAACAAATACATTGACAACATTAAGTTATGTTGTTCAACTAAATCCCAATCATTGTTTTGCTGGTTTAGGAATATGGATTGTGAACGATACAGGCAGTGTAGTTTTTCACTAATTTACTACACAGGGTGATCCATAAAAGGCACCGAAATTGATTTTGTCGACGCTTTTGTGTTTTGAAGTTTGCAGGCATGCTTTTATCCTGCTTGTCATTTCTCTCCGTTCAGATGAAAGGTGCTTAGTTAATTTTTTCATAATTTGTTCAGACTTGCGTGCTGTGCTTCCCTCAGCTGCTTGCGCTGCAGCGACGCTATCGTGAGGACGTTTTGCCTGAATTCGGCACCCACTGCGAAACACCCGAATTTTCTCCGCGCGGGTTCATCAAGCCCGACGATAACGACCACAATAGCGTTGTGTGTGTTGAGTTACGATGGAATTACGATACAATTGAAAAGAAAGCTAATACTTCATTTATGAGTATTTTAAAAGAGAGCAACATGTTCAAAACCTGCAATACTACCACAACTTATCATTACAAACGTTAACAAATCATCTTAATGCAATCACTGCCACTCCCACCAATAATACTTGTAGGAGTTTCCCAAACACTGATCGCATTAAATACTTGTAGCAGTTTCCCAAATACTTTTGGCAGTTTCCCAGACACCGATCGCATCAAATACTTGTAGCAGTTTCCCAAATACTCGTTGCAGTTTCCCAGACACCGATCGCCTCAGAAGGTCCGTGAAAATCATCCAAAGTCTATAGCATCCGCGCTAGAATGTCTACTATAGCCGGAATAACATCATTCTCTATCATCAACATCCATAACTCAACACACACATCAAGATCAGATCCTCGATTAAAACAAAAGGCTATAAAAACCTCACGAAAATTAAGAATAGAGAACCTTTCTCTTCTCTTCCCTCTCCCTTCCCATATTTGCACCTCAATTAGCTAAGGCAAAATGCCTCTTTTGATTCGAGTCGCACAGTAATCTTGTATTTTTGGTCGAGAATATTCCACTGGTAACCCCTGCTAATGGCTCCCTCTGGGGAAAGGGGAGAGAAATCCCGTCGGGAATGCATGCACAATAGATGGAATTCGCAGAAGGAATTCTGAAACTGTTTTGTGCCCTGGCCGAGCTGTTTGGCGACTCTTTCGTCTGCCAAGAGCTGTAAGTGGGCTGCTGTTGGATCCCTACAGCTGTGTTCAGCTGTTCAGTAGCTGTGAAGCGCTGAATGTGAACCGCTCTCTAATACAAACTAACGGTTTTTACGCGTCGAGTAGAAGTTTAGTACAGCATGTTTGGCGATTGTGAATCAACACGAGCTGTTTTCCGCAATATAAAAGCAGTCAAAGGCATCGAATGAACCCTTTCCAAGCCATAAGAGCCACGTATTAAGGTTGTTCAACACTAATTTTACGCTTTTCACAGTCCATAGTAACACGCTTGAAATGCTTGCAAACTGTTAAGGAAAAGCTTCGGGATCTCTATACATACATGTGTATGGAATAGATTTAAAACAGCCTGAGAGGTGCTAAAAGACTACGTGGGACTTGTCATACAATTAGAAATCCTACAGGTAATGATTCACAACAATTTTATAACACTTACAAATATGAGTGAAGCTTTTAATACCGAGCGTCCAGAATCTTTCCCAACGGTAAACCCAAATTAGAATCGACAGGAATCTGAGATCATAAAAAATCAGTCTTTGGATTTCAGGAACACGGAATTCGCTCGCTCCGGAGCGGCGTTCCAGCTATTTACAGCGCGTTAAAAACTAATTTCACGTCGACAGCCTGGCTTTTGGTAAGGGACAATGCAGAGGGTTTGGCAATAGCCATTGTCGCGGGTCTAAATTTCATTTGTTCCCGAGGTTGAGGGAAGCACCACAAGAGGCATTGCCTTGCTGCCGCTGTAGCCGGCGTTTTCGTAATTTATTTTGCCATGGTGGGGGTGCAATAAAATTGTGGCCATTTTGAGGACATAGGAGAAGAAATAATGAAAAAAAAATTGGATGAAAAATTCAAGCAAACCGCCATTGGCCGTTTCTCATTCACTCTCATTCACCCTATTCAGAAGAACCGTCATTGGCCGCTTCTCATTCATTCCGTAAACGATATTCTTTCCTCGCGTCAAGAAATTGTCGGTCACGTGGGTCGAGAATGCGTGTACTTTTTATTGAGATCATTTCAAATGACGCCCTGCGTATGTGAGAACAACGACCGGGCTGGTACTAGCACAACTCACCATCAATGGGTACAGTACATGCGTGCGTGAAACACGGGTTATGGATAATAGGCAATTCTTTAATTAATGGCCGTTTCAGGAATTCTCCTCTGAAATTTGGCTTGTCAAGGTATCTTCAATACATTTTAGCTACCTTCGACACACTTTCTAATTCATGTGTGCTTCCACAAAAATTTTTATTTTTTTTCTCATGACATTATTAGAGCAAATAAGGCCAAAGTATTAAACGTGGACAAAGAAAACTTTCGTTTACTTTGTTAGCACGAAATCAGGCTTGCTCATAACATGCTTCCCCGACGGCTGATGATATCAATGAGGCATGAGGAGAAGGTTCAACGAGTGATGAGACGCCTTGCGACGGGTTTTGCTCAATAATCGCTCTCAAACATTCATTGTCAAGATTGCATGGCAGCTCCCCACCTTCTACATCTTCAAGGCTCCCATCACCACTACAACATTTCTGAAACAACATTCATACTGTCCTGTATAGGTCACGTGTACACAAACACGAGGCTTCGACACGGCTTTCTCCTCATGCTCAATTGGTATTCGCAATTCATTCTGTATATTCATGAAGTTTTTATTTTTCCTTACTCTAACGTAACTGCGCCCTAACATTCTACTAGTTGTCTTTCAGAGTACATGCAATACTGTAAATTTTCGACTTTAACCCACACACATATTTGAGATACAGTTCTCACTTCCACAGCACACTGAGGTCTTGGAATCATACACTCCAACTGAAACCTGATTGAGACTTTGTCCCTTTGACACTGCAGTTTGTTAGAGTTTACCTCAGTAACACAAGACATATTTAAATAATATCGGACCCTGAAGTTTCCAGCGTAAAGTAGAGATGCTAGGGCAACGCCACCATGCACAATTGAATGAGACACCTAAATGATCATACTTGAATTTTTTCTCCGCCTTCAAGTCGAGCGCGTCAGTCGCTACACGCTGGTCCCTGAGTGAGATGCTACACGCTGGTTCTTCGGGCACCTCTGACTAGGGTCCCTAGCGCTAGGGACTAAGTTTTCACGATACCAAATAGAGTAAATTAAAAGTGGTAAATTGTTGTAATCCACACACGTCAGAAACGTACCCCGGCTGCAACGTTGGTTTTGAATCGCAGTTCTCTTCATGTACAGTACATACCACCATCCTCTATGCACTATTGAATGCACCTGTTTTTTCTCATCGTAGCGTGATGTTCATGCTATATTTGAGACCTCATTCTAATCTCCATCAAATACTTTAGCAAGTGAGGAGCCAATAATCATGCTCCGTTTCCCATTATTACCGATAAATTGGAATTTTCAGCGTTGATAGTGGACACGCACAGCCGATAAATCAAAATCGTTTTATGTTCCATGGAAAATTTTACATTAAAACCATATATGAGCGAGTGTAAGTTGCGTCCTTCATTGTTTATTCGCATGAATTTCAAACCTAACGCACCTGAGGCATGAAACAGGCAGCAGAGCATTGAAACCGATAGGGAAAATCGAGAACAGCCTTCAAAGCTGTCAAAATTCTATTCCCGCGACGCTTTGCTGATAGAAATTCCGGTGTTTATAGTCCCAACATACAGTCATTCGAGTGAACTTAATACCCAACAAACTCGACTTCAGGGTGATCAGCTCAGCGCTCGCCAGCTGCTCGTGTCAGCACAATGCCCTCCCTGGACTCCATGACGCTAAGAAGGGATTACCGCCGCGCTGTGTCAGCACCTCAGCTTCCAATCATTGCTTCGCTTCGATTTTTTTTGAACGCTTTTTTTAGATTCCTGCGGTTGGATTCTTTGTGATCCTTTTTATTACTCTAGTATCTAGAGCTTCAATCTTCTCCTGCACACTCTCACTCTCAGTCCAGCAGATGAAAATGCTCGCTCCAGAATTTATTCTGTGACGGTTTTTCTATCCATCCATTCTCATTCCTTATTTGAAGAGGGACAAGCCAAAACAACCCTTCAATGAATAACTTTAGCGCATGCAAAGAGGAAGTTTGTGCTATGTCCGTAGGACGCGTGTTTCAGTGTCGTCTTTTATCTCTTTCATTTTGAACAAAAAGCGCACCTAAAAATGCTTGTATGTTGATCATAAAAAAAGACAAGGAGCGATTCAGCGTCGCCGGATGCCTGCCGCAAAATTTTCCGGAGTTTTAAGGAAGCGCTGCGAGTTCGCTGATCCCAGTGAACTGAGAATACGCTTTCATTCTGTTCGACTCTTTCGCTGTGTAGAGCTTTATTCGTTGACATTCCAACTCGCTTTTCCTTTTTGATTGGATCCAATTCTTCACTCGGAGCAAGTTCCTCTATTCCAACCGGTCGGCTCCATCTTGTCACTCGGATCGTGTTACTCCATTCCAGTCACTCGATTCCCGAAGCTCTGTTCCATGCGTAGTTAAGATTGAGGATTGAGGGGAATATCGGCTCGACAGGCCCGACAGAGAGTGTCGGACGGTCGCCGGAGAGTCGTATTACGGCCGACAGCTCGGCTTTGGGATCCCCCACGGATGACGCGCAGCTTGTCCTGGATACTGGGGAAAAAAACATGAACAGGAATGAAAATAACTGTACTACGGTTGAGTTCGGTATCATGATTACCTGTTTTCACATTTATACTGGTTAAATTAGTAAATTAACATTTGGTGTCAAAAATGTAAAACTAGGTTTTCACGATACCAAATAGTGTAAATTGAAAGTGGTAAATTGTTTTTAATTCACACTGTATAATTTTGCATGTCATTAGAAAATTAGAGATGACAATTGAGAATTTATACACACAACTCGATGGTACATCATGATTTCGATTGTGCTTTTGAGACGTGCAGGGTGTTTTAGAATGAGGTACAACGTGCGGAATTGACAAACATCGATGCAGAAATTGATTCTTTCCTCTCCTCTCCTCTCCTGAGTGAACATTGTTATCGCAAAAAAATTTGCGTGGACTGAATGAATATCAGATGAGAGAGGTGGAGACTCGAAAGAAATGGGTAAAATCCATTGCAAATATTGATTTAGAAAAGGAAACAACATGCTATGTACCCTAAGCATTCTTTATCTGCTGTGTTCATTGCTTGGACGTTAATGTTTTGATAACAAAATTTTCACGCAGTGCGTTTGTTTTTGGGGCTGGCCAGAAGGAGGAAAATGAATCTCTTTACAAAAAACACAAAATAACCTTTCATCGACGGAAGTTTTCGGTTCTTCTAAACTAAAATTCCAAGCCGAGAGCGTTCGTGTGAAATCAATACAGTTGTTTTTTCTTCAGTTTCAACAGCAGAGATTCAGGTTGTTCAGGCTTCGACCATGGGAGCGGAAGAAAACGCTGCCCTTATTTCAGACGCCTAGATCAGTGTTCGGGAGCGGAGGCGGCCTAGGTGTTGTGTACTGACGCATCGTGTGCTGGGAAACTCCTGAACTGGAGTGGTGAACTCCAAAATGAGGCTAACGAGAGGTTAACTTGAATGAGTCAACTAGTTAAGGAACGCTAAATGTTGCAAAGGCAGGAAGACGATTGTTGACGTTCTTTTGGAAGTGAGGACGATTGAAAATGAATTGTATTCTTTTCTTCTGTATGACGCTATATAGTTTGATGATATGCAGCAGTGTGTGGATAGCGAAGGTCGACATTTGCCAGATACACTGTTTAAAACCATGTAATTTATAAATTCAATTACAGTTCAGTATAATTCAAATATAAAATAAATTTTTCTAATGATCATAATTTTTTTATTTCATTCCCAAATCAGCAACTTACCGCGCTCCACCCTGTAGAAGCTGTCACTTAAATCGGAACTCACAGAACTCTTATGAGTTCTTGTCCCCATATATACATTGTACACTGCACACCATCTACTGTACACTATTGTACATACCTCAGTTCGAGCACATCGTTCGCTTCTCACGATGCATTTCTGTTTCACATGAATTAATCATGACGTAAATGGTTAAATTGCCATGGAAAGACCCCTTGCAGCGCGAGACTCGAGGGAGCTGTTATGACGAGCGAGCGGTGAGGGCGCGTCTCTCCTGTAATGTGTCTCTGAGATACTGGCTATTCTGGTGCCAGGTTTCCTTCTCTCATTACGGAAAGATTAAATTCTGGGGTTTGAATGAAACATGTTCCAGTCATCGATAAATGTGATTTCGAGAGGCTGGTGTTGCTGCTCTTCATTTAGAATTTGCTGCGTGTATAATTACCGATATTTCATCAATAGCACTACTGAATATGAAGTGGTAAAATAGATTTTAATGGCGTTTGAGAAGCATGCGTACCATGTCACGCTCCCCAACAAGAGGTCGGGCTGACTGCAGGTATTGAACATGAGCGGAGAGCTGCTCGAAAGCTTTATAATTTTAATATACAACTATTTCTAAAAAGAGATTTTTTAATCCCCTCGGTTCCACCATTCTCAGGTCGTCCGCCGCTCCCCTTAACGAAAACCGAGTAATTTATGATGGTAACTAATTCCGCCTGAAAATATAAAATAAAACAGGATCGATATTCATTCGAACGTGAGGAAATGAATTTATTCATCAAAAAAAAATTTTTTTGGAGCTTTATTTATTTTCCGTAATTTTTTTTCCGCTATTGCTTTTTTCGATGCCCTTGAAACAGAATTTTTATTTTGAAGATTAGCAGGCAAGGTAGAAGTGTCGGCCTCAAGTGTCACCCTGGTGTGCAGATACTGTTTTATAGAAATTTTTAGATTTTATTGAATTACATGTTAGATTTCACTCCAGATCTTATCTGATGACACTGGATCACACCCCGCGGTGTTCAGCAGTTGGCTCTAATTATATTATACGAATTTTCCCTCACCTAACACGTGGTTCTGAGGGGTTTTGAAACTCAGCTCGCGGTCACTTGGATAAGATTAGTTCGTAAAATAATTTTTTGTAAAATGGGTGAAAAGTTAATGTCGTGTGAAACTCTCTGTGTTTTCATGTCCGTGTTGTACAACTTTGTACTTGTTTTGCTATAACATCAAACTTTCTACTTGCCTTGTTCTGTTGGGAAACTTTCTACTTTCTGTGCTCCGTTGTTGTACTTTCTACTCGCTATATACTCTGTTTGAAGCTTTCTACCTGTCATGTTCTGTTGTTGTACTTTCTACTTGTCATGTCCTTTGTTGTACTTTTTACTTGTCATGTTCTGTTGTGATACTCTCTACATGTCTTGTTCTGTTGTGAAACTTTCTACTGGTCTCGTTCTATTGTGAAACTTTCTACTTGTCTTGTTCTGTTGTGAAACTTTCTGCTTGTCTAGTTCTGTTGTGAAACTTTCTACTTGTTTTGTTCTGTTGTGAAACTTTCTACTTGTCTTGCTCTGTTGTGAAACTTTCTACTTGTCTTGTTCTGTTGTGAAACTTTCTACTTGTCATGTTCTGTTGTGAAACTTTCTACTTGTCATGTTCTGTTGTGAAATTTTCTACTTGCTGTACGCTTTGTTAGAAGCTTTCTACTTGCCGCGTTAGCTCAATATTACTTTACTGTGGGCAACTGCATAGAGCGTCTCACTCATCGCACAGCCTTCATTTTGGTGTCCTTGGCTAGGATTCTTTTTTTTTTGAGGGTCGGAAATTTATTTTAAAGAGGCTTGTGATAAGATAAAACGATGAAAAATTAGTTTATGTTGTACAATCGGTCTCCCTCACCTGTGCATCCTCCCACTCACGTTGGGGTCACGTTAGGGTTACATTAGGTAATTCTAGGATTAAGTTAAGGTTACGTTAGGGTTTTGTTAAAGTTAAGTTACGTTATGAGAGGTTAGGTTAGCTTAGGAAAGACTTGTTTCGTTCATTTGACAAAACGCAACGTTATCAAAAGGCTTGAAAATGTGGCCCTACTTTCCGTAGACTTTTTAAATTTCGATTCACTTTTACAAGAATGGTTTGAACATCTCTCAATGTGGCTTTTGCTACGCATCAAAACTTTTCAAAAATGGCTTTCCGTCCCTCAGAAAATAATTCCTATCCAATGATTTTAAAATAAAGTCTGTACAATGAACAGGACGCTCTGTGCAGTTGGCCGTAGTAAAGAAAACATTTACCCCGAGTTATATCGTGAAACTATTTACCTTCTATTTTCAGCTGAGAAATTTTCCACAAATAAAGAGCTTTTTAGCAGCCCTAACCTGATATTTAGAGGATAGTTTACCATAAACTCTCGTTTTCTACAAAAGAGCTGATTTCGGAGAAATACTTCTAGGCTAAGCAAATATAAAACTTAATTCTCAGGTCACAAAACAAAATCTTGAACAATAATAATTCATTTTCTTTGAGCAACTTTTGTTCTGATGCTGTAAAACTACAAATAAAATACTGATTTATTTCAAGAATAATTTCAGATATGTGATCAAATTTGCATGTCTCTAGTGAGATCTCTCACGATGAAAATACAAAATACATACGAATAATTCGAAAATAAAACTACTTGAAAGCTTCATATTCATAGAAGCTCATTGAATTTATTCTTCTGAATTTTTTCATAACATTCGTACTTGTGCATCTATTTTTACTTTTCACTTCCTATTTTCGCCTGGGAATTCAACCGAAAAAAGCAGGAGAAGAAAAGCAACGATTAAAACAAGCGATGAGTTTACTTCAAACTCAACTCATTTTTCCACAATAAGTTGGAAAAAACTAATCACAGTCTCACAACGCTCAGATGGCTCCTGCTTCCAGATACGGAAGCCTGATCAGTGGTGCGACTCGTATCAAGGCTACAGAAACATGTCAATAAATATAGACAAATGTATGCGTATATATTTATCATATGTAGGTGTACACGCTTGCATACCCAAATGTGTGCTGTTTCTCGTCTGACAAAATATTTCCTAAAAATCATTTCTGATCGGAGTTTTAACAGTCATAATTGGGTTGAAATTTTGTGGATTTTAAGGAGTACGAGTTTGTATTTACGTCAAAAAAATATGTCGACAAATGTCGGCGTGACAGTTTGGGGTCGACTGTACAGACAGACTCCTCAGTCCTCTACTGAGGGACGGTGTCAGAGCTCCGTTAATGAAAACAAAAAGCCTTTTTAGGAAAATAAATTTAGGAGATATATTCCTTTGTTTCTCCATTCAAAAACATTTAGGAGGTGTCAAACAGGTCCCTGCATTGCTTTACTTGAAATTAAAATACATTTTTTCACTGTACGGAGCAAAACATGCTTGCATAACATTCAATTTATATTGAACCGCTTAAAATATATCAGAAAACCTAAAATTCTCAACAAAGATGACTTCAACACACCATTTCCAGAACTCGATACCCAAAGTAAGATCACGCACTCAGTGACGCGCGGGTACATCAGGGAAGGATAGGTTACAGAGTTTAGTCTAACCCTACAACAGAATATACCTTACATTATACACTAAAATAACAGTGGAGCATCTTGGAACACATGCTTGTAACGATTTATTAGTCAGAAAATGACACCGCATAAATTTTACAGGAGCAGGCGAGTCAATTTTATCTTGCATTTTTCAGTAACAGCAGGCATTAAATAAGAAAACTTGTTTTACTGGAAAAATACCTACGAAAAAAAAATTACAGTTGAAATTCTCTACATGATCCTCTCATAGAACACATCAGCCAAGCGATCAATTGTTGTGAATGATGTATATTCCACATCTCAGAAATCATGTTTACTTCCTATTCCAGTGATAAATCCTTCTCAACTCAGAGCGTTCAAGCACTTGTTACTTCCAGCGACCTGTAGCGTACGTGCTGGCGGTCCTCTAATATTCCCTGAAAATCTAACCT
Source organism: Orchestia grillus (assembly GCA_014899125.1). Lineage (NCBI taxonomy): Eukaryota > Metazoa > Arthropoda > Malacostraca > Amphipoda > Talitridae > Orchestia > Orchestia grillus. The sequence continues at coordinate 12,196 of VOMN01046942.1, read as the reverse complement.
CTGTCGTCAAAATAAACGCATGTACAAATTTACAGTGAATACGGCATGATACAATACACAAATCTAGTATGAATAATGTGTCAGGGACGTCGGGCAGACACCTCGTGAGGGGGTCGGGCACCGAGCACAACCAACGAGTCGAGCTGTGGACGCGGGCGCATCGGCGCGGTTTCCGACGTCGAAATGGGGTACATTTAGAGTGCATAGATTGATGATGCACTCGGGCCTACATTTACACACTTTGGCGATACATTAACGCGCTAACCCGCATGATACTACACACCCAGACGTGTACTGAAAAATTCTGATGTATACTGATGTATTATTGAAAAATATTTAGGAAATGAAAGGATTATTCAGATGAACTGATCGGTTGTAGCTATGATACTCCACAAAATTTCCAACTTTTAATTGGAAAGTCTTAAAAGGTTTTTGTACTTATATTAACGAAAAAGTAGTATTGTTGGGGCCACCCTGTATACGTACATGTACTGCATAAACTGTACCACTGACGCTTGTTCGAACTGTGGGTTGTGATCATTGATTGAATTGGGATTGTTGCACTAAGAACACCTCTGTTGTGATTATCATATTCATTAAGCATTATATTGTGAGTATCACAATACACGACTTATGTGATTATTACATTCATTAAGTATGGTATTAGGATTATCAAACAGTGCCATCTACGATGCGCTCTGACAACTGTTGTTGATTGCGTGGAAGCGAAATAATCTGTGTCAGCTACCCTCCAACATTGGGAAAGTTGAACTTCTGCAGAAATGTGTACTGCACAACCTGCAGAAGAAGGGTTTTCTCCTTTGTGATGAATTATCATTTGTTCATCACAAGTGCTCTTTACAACACATAGCAGGTCATCACGGTACACTAGTTGAACCAAACACAGGTGTTAAGTGTACCGTTCGTTAACACTGTATACTCCCCGATGACTTTGTACAACTATTTTATTAAATCATGGAGACTTGGAAAGTATCGGAAAAGTCGAACGACTTTATTTAACAACGACTCGTTTATGGCACGTCGCATTTTCTTCCTCATTTATTGAAGATGTAGGGGCGGATGTGAGCTAGATGACGTTTTGAAAATTGGTCGTTTGGAGGGGCAGAGCCGCCATTCAAGTGACGCTCATTTTAAACCTTCACTCTTTGAGTCTACAGCCAAATTAGGCAAGATTATCGTCCATCACTTGGTTTTTAGGGTAACAATCTTAAGTAGAATGGACTTGGTAAGTTTGTTTACTTACATATACGTTTGCTGTCATTCGTAAAATATTTCACAAGAAAAAAAATATCTAATGAAATTTTATCATTACTGTAAACTATGTTATCAAAGAATGGTATGTACAATACTATTAAATTAAAAAACACTTATTGTACTACCAGAGCCCTAATGTGCACTATTGAATATCAAACTACACAGTGTAGCAGGCGTCACACTTGTCCCACGCCATCGACCTCATGAGGGGCCTTTCCCTTCACGATCAGCCAAAGTCTGAAGACCGTGTCGGTAGATATCCAAATTCAGAAGGGGCATGGAAAGCCAACTTTGCTCCCAATTCTGGGCTCAGATTGGACATCAATGGACTGTACAGTCTCTTGACGTTTCCGTGTTCTGAGGTGAAACTCTCTACTTGCTCTGTTCTGTTGTGATACTTTCATACTTGTGGGACAATAATATGATTTGAAACGGGCAAAGAAATCCAAACACCTCGTAAAAAGCGTGCATGCGGGAACTGCTGTTTAATTGAGTTATTTTGGACAAGACAACTTTCACACAAACGTACTCCGCATTGCTCGGGTGCGAATAAAAGAATAATGCAGAAGAAATTGTGTCGAGCTTTTACGGAACTTCTTCTTGGGTCTCGATGTAGCTGCCTTTAGAGAGCGATGCTGCGTTTTGGTGAATGAAGCAACATTTTAATGAATGAAGCAGTGTTTTAGTGCATAGAGCATTATTTTAATGAATAAAGCATTTTTTTAGTGAATGGAGAAGCATTTTAATGAATGAAGCAGTTATTTTAGTGAATAAAGCAGCATTTTAATGAATGAAGCAGTGTTTAAGTCAATGGAGCAGCTTTTAGTAAATGAAACAGCGTTTTAGTGAATGAAGGATCGTTTTAGTGATTGATGCAGCACTTTAGTGCATGATGCATCACCTTGGTGGATAATGCAGTATTTTAAAGAATGATGCAGCCTCTTAGAGGATGATACAGTGTATTAGGTATAGATGCATCACTTCAGTAATTCAATGCTCTTAATATTAAACAGAGGGCAGTGCGTCGTATGCAACACGAACATATTTACACTTCACTTGCTGCCATCACACCTGCGTGTGCCCACTCCTTCCGCCTAACCTGCGACCCAGTCTTACTTTTTGGCCGCCCCGTCGTTAATCGACTATCGGGTGGCGATATGAACGTTCGGGCGGCCTCAGTAGTGGATAACAATAGATAAAAATAGATAATAACAGAAGCCCAGATGAAGAGTTGGACTGGGTAGTCCCTCGGGTCGCGACCCTAATGATCTCCGGCTCTGGTGGAGCAGCTCTGCAGGCACTGCGAGCAGCTCTGCAGGTACTGCGAGCAGCTCTGCAGGTACTGCGAGTAGCTCTGCAGGCACTGCGAGCAGCTCTGCAGGCACTGCGAGCAGCTCTGCAGGCACTGCGAGCAGCTCTGCAGGCACTGTGAGCAGCTCTGCAGGCACTGCGAGCAGCTCTACAGGCAGTGCGAGCAGCTCTGCATGTATTGCGAGCAGCTCTGCAGGTACTGCGAGCAGCTCTGCAGGTACTGAGAAGATACAAGGCGGAATATGTGAATATCCCTCAGATACGGTATATATTCACCACAAATGGAGAGCGCTGACTTCTCTATACATTATAAAATGTAAATGTTCAGGCTTTTGCACGCTCCTAGAAGGTACTTATTTTATATTGCTACAAAAATAGCCCTTTGAAATGTTGAAAATGAATCTTCGAGATTTTCTACATTTTAGTCCCACATTAAGAGAAACGAGAGATATGTAGTGATGGGCGCAGACTGCTTCACTTACCGAGTTATAAAGATTCTAAAATCTTCGTGAATTAAAAAAATTCGTTAACAAAACCCTCGCCTGAACAAAACCCATTGTAACTTCATCCCATGTTAATGGAATCCCATGGTAACCCCACTGTAATAGTAATCCCATGGAAACTTTTTCACATAATTATAATAATCCCTTGGCATGGTAATGCCTAGGTAACTTTTCCAGTGATAATGGTAATCCCGTGGTAATCCCATGATAACCATCGCCCCACGGCCGACGTTCAACTATCCGGTGGCTCTTGGGCGCCAAAATCTTAAATAATTCTAGAACAATGCAGATGCAACCAAATAAATTGGTAAACTAGGTAAACTAGGATGTAACTAGGTAACTAGGATGTAGAATGGTAGACTAGGATGTAACTTGGAAAACAATACTGAAAATGTGCATCTGAATTATTTTAATCAAGTATCAGCGGCTGAAGGAGAGTAAAATTGCTCGAGTGAGCCATGCAGTGGTAAAGAAAGTGCTGTTCGACAGGTAGAAATTTAATTTAGTAAATTTTAAAGATAATTATCGTACTAATATTTCATTGATGTATTCCAGTGAGTGTTGAATTCCATCGAGGCTAAAGTGCGACCATTTTCATTTTCTAGTTGAAAAAATTATTCAAGTAAAATTACTGTTAGTACTACGCATAACATATCAGGAATGGTATCTTATAATTTTGAGCAATATTCCCTCAGAATTCTCAGGACTGGGTCGGAAGGATTTAGCATTACATTCACTCCTGTTTGGGTTTTCACTTGGGACCGTCGTCATCAGTCTCGCGTCATGTGCGGGCCGTTACCTTGGCTGATTTCCATAGTCACGTGTCACAGAAGAGCGTTTTCAGTGGCTGAGGAGATCAGTCCCACGCAGCGAAAGGGTTGAAAAAACCATGTACGTCTCCGTTGGTTTGAGGACCTATTTTATGTCTTAATGAAAGGATTCTCGACAATAACACTCCAGTTCCACAACATACCCAATTTTTTTAATGGTGAACAAAAACCATTCTCAGGTAATTCTGATTGAAGGACTACGTTATTGCAGGAAACTGCATCTGATGTGACACGGGGGGCAAGTAAGGGGAGATAACGTATCTTGAACAGGCCTAGAGTCAATCAGGTCTACCTGAACAGGCACACTTGTCTGGTCAACATGACGTGAAATGCTGACGGGCCTGAACGCAAGATCACGTTGCGGTCACGTCTCTTGAAGCCCTCAAAATACTTTACAGAGGTCGTAAGCTCTTCATTTTTATTGCCATTTTGACTCGACTTCCATTAATGAGTTTCGAATATTGTGAGTGGATTTTCTGAGCCGAATTTCGATATTTTCTGAGAGCTTTACATAAGCCCGACAACATTCAACCAAACGTGAATTTGAAAACAGAACTTGAGTACAGGGTAGGGAATGCTATGTATATGCTTCCTCGGAAATTTTTGGCTAAAATTTTAATTTTGATCGAAACCCTTCACTGTAATCGTAATCTTTAACAGTAGATTTAGACTCTAATTTTGGACTCTAACAAAACGATATCCAAAAATATTTTATTTGCATGTGTCGGATTATTTTTTTGATTCAACGCAAGAAAAAGATTACCCCTCCGGCAGCTTTACATCGCAGGTTAGCCCAGCACCAACCATAGTATACAGTTAATTTGATGGATTAAGTAAGTATTAAGCTTTTATTTTATGCATATAATAGGCTAGATTACTATAAGCATTTAACGTAGACAGTTACAACAACGGAATTCACCTAGAATATAAGAAAATTAGGTTTATAAATTCAGAATTCTGATAACAGCTGGAGCACGGGTGTTTAATCAGTCAAATGATGCTTAAATCATTGTACGGTTGGTGCTATAGAGATACTTTTACTTTGTGAAAGATGCTTTATGTGAAAGAAGAACACACAAAATGTAATGAAAGTCTACAAAATAGCCCATACTGCGTTACCTGGATGTGTGAGGCAAGAATATCTTGCATATTGGGGACATACAACTACGTATGATGTAAGAAGAAGCATTACTCTATGGAACGTGAAAGTATGGTGAAACGTAACACAGCTCTAGGGGACTGGAAATACAATGATGGACACTACATTAGGTGGCAGGAAGTATCATACAATGATGGACGCTACATTAGGTGGCAGAAGTACAATGATGGACGCTACATTAGGTGGCAGGAAGTACAATGATGGACGCTACATTAGGTGGCAGGAAGTACAATGATGGACGCTACTTTAGGTGGCAGGAAGTACAATGATGGACGCTACATTAGGCTTCAATAATTATAGGGGACAACAACCAAGTAGTAAAATTAACAACACGCACTAAGTGATATGGAAGTCAAGCTTCAGCAGCCGATAGAAAGTCCTTTTGAACTGTTGATTGGCGAGGGCGTAACAGAACGGGTTTATGGGACTGTTGGCATAGCACAAAAAGTAGCAGAACATGTACAAGTGCACGTTCGTACACCCACACCAGCTCTCGGCGATGGCCAAGATGTGGTAGGGGGTCCAGCAGGCGACGAAAGCACCCATGATCACTGAAATTGTCCGCAGGGCTTTATTGGCTCGGTTCTGGGACTTGGACTTGCGCTCAGTGTCTTTCGGTTTTTTCTTCTTCTTTATTTTCTTCCCCAAGTTGCTCAAGATGGACTTCTTTGAAGACTGTGGGCAGTGACTGTCCGTTTGAGACACGTTCGTAGAGGACTTTTTCAGTGTCCGGTGATCGGTTTTCAGCTTTTGGGCTCCGTGCTCCTGTTCGCTCGAGGTTGATCCCGACGAGGATCTTCTGGTTGATTTCCGGCCATCCTCATCGTCATCAACGTTGTTATTGGTGCTCTTCGCACAGTTGACTCCCCGTGGACCTCCACTGCTGCAATGACTATTTGCGCTACCACCGCCTCCAGCATCGGTTGAAAGCAAATGTAATTGATTTTGGGACTCGACGTTTGCAGCGTTTTCCGCTAAGTGGGTTTGCAGATGCTGTCTCAACGCCGGTAAAACATCGGCATCGGCTTCCTCTTTGCTTTCTACGTCGCTGGTCTGCGTACCCACTTGCTGGGTGGCCACTTTGTCTAGGTCTGTGGGCTCAGACTTGAGAGTTTCTTCTTGCGCTTTGCTTTCTTTCGTGCTAAGCTTCTGAGGGGTGGGCTCCCCACGGACTGTGTGGGAGGGGACCTTGTCGTCCGCTTGAACAACATTTTGAACGCTCGCTCGCCGGTTGTAAAACGCACTATTTTCTCTTTCTGGCTTGCTTAAGGGCACAATACTTGGGCGGCGAAGACTCATACCTGCCTCAAATTTACTTTCATTGTTCTTGGATAAAGATTTGTTGAGTTCTTCCTTACTGATGTAACCGACCTCATCCAAGTTTACCACCAACTCTTGGATCATTCTCGGCGGTTTGGCTGGTGTTTCAGACGCTCTTCTAGAGCTTCTCCTTGGCTTTTTTATGCAAGTCAAATCATCCCTGGAATTTTTATCAGCTTCGCGTTTATATGATGTTATCGGGATGTCGTAAAGGACCTTATCGTCAACTTTATTACTAATGCCGTGACCAGTACTGGTGCTGCCCCACTCGTAAAAACCCAAAGGCTTCGCCCGGGAATAAAACACCGCGGACTCGGAACTTGGACTCTGGCATCCCATTAGCAAATCACCATCCACGTGAAATGGAAGCTTGATTTGGGGCTGCTTACACCTGATGAAGCTGACTATATTCGTACCCTCGTCCCTCGGGCTCAAGTCCCTGAACATGTCTGGTGGGGGCAGGAGAGGTGGGTGTAGGCCTGGGTAGGGTCCCACCGTCACTGGGGTCGAAGATGCGATCGGCAAAACGACAACTGTGGTCGAAGGTGGAGGAGAAGGTACAATGGGAATGTCTCCTATGCGGTACCGAGATTCATCCATGTTGTATTTATCTCGGTCGTTTGCAGAGAATCTTTCCTTATTAGGGTCATCGTCCGTTTCGTAACACGGAGAGTGGTTCTCGAAAGCAATCCATTCTGCAACCCTTCTGTTCTGTGATCTGAAACGCGAGATGTCCACGGATATCTTGCGGGGAAAACTTAACTCGTCTTGAGAGGAGTAACCTTTAGAATATCCATAGCAGTGGCTGCTCTCAGAGACTCTTCCCATTGAACCGGGACGTCTTTGAAAATCATTTCCGATTGCACTGATCTGTCGTTCACCCGTGAAGGACTCAGCGTTTGTATTTCCCGGATGTCTTGCACGATATTCCAAATTATCGTACTGTGTTTCACATTTACCTTGAAAATTGTCACTGCTCTTTGCTCTATATCCAACTTCTATGCCTTGAGCATCACTGTTCACTTTTCTCAAAACGTAACTCAAATTTTTATCACTTAAGCCAGTTCCCAATACCTTCCGTTCCCACGTATACTCGGTCCCTTGTGTGTTGAATTCAATCATATCCACGCTGTTGCTGCGCGTGCTACTGCCGTTGTTGCTGTCGATGTTCTTCTGCTGCTGTTGCATGGCTTCAGGCATACTGAAGCTGTAGCTTCGATCGCTGTTTGGAAACTTGAAACCCGACGCAAGGAACGATCCTGAGCTAACAGCCTCGAAATCAATCCTGCGCGAGACCTCCAGCGCCCCCAAGGGATGATGTGCGCCTGTGGGATCAGAATTTTTTGTTTCGCTTTTTTCTTGGAACCTATTGTGGAGTTTTTCGCCAGCGTCGTCTTTGATCATTGTCGCCGTGGATGAGTCCATTTTATTTGGAGAATCGGTTTTGACCGTCACCGGGCCTCTATTTTTTTGGATGACTGATTGCGATTTCGTAAGATTTGAAACGTCCGCATCTCGCTTAGCGCTATCTGCCCCCATTCTGGCTTTATCATTTTCAATTTTTGGTTTTTCTTTTGCTAGGATAGTGCTCTGAGTTTTCGATATCGGAATTTTGGGTTTTTCTTCTTCTTCTAAAATGCTGTCGTCTTCATCCAACTCATCTTTTATTCTATCCCTGTCTTTGCTTGCGGTCGAAGTGATAGCAATTTCATTTTTGTTCCTAGAAGAGGATTTTCCAGATTGTCTCATTTTTAACAGCTTTTGCTGCTGGCGTTTTTTCGCTTGCGATTTTTTCGACATTTCGTATGCTTTTTGATATATTCCCGCGTACAGGATGAACAAAACAATGAGCGGAATCCAGTAGTAGCCGACGATAAGAGACGTATTAAACACTGGGTCCTTGAGGAACTGCACGGTGCATTCACCAGGGCCCAGATCCCGGTAGCCAATAAAATGTTCCCAGCCAAATATGCTGACGAAAAACAGCACTGCGGGAATAATCCAGGTGACGAGGATCATGGCTATCACCCTGTTCTTGGTCCTCCATGTTCTGTACCTGGCTGCGATTTTTACTGAGCAGAACCTATCGATGGTTATGAGAAGCACTGTGAACTGGGACACGAGACACACCGTGTAGTCCACGGAGAGCCAGAGGTCGCACAGCAGCGGCCCAAGGTTCCACACGCCCTCCAGAACGTAGACCGTGTAAAAGGGCATGGACACAGAGCCTATGAGGATGTCGGTAACAGCGAGGGAAGCCAGGAAAAAGTTGCTCGGTTGTCTTATTGAACGTTCGCAGATGAACGCCATTAGCACCAAGATGTTGCCGGACACAGTGATTACCATACACAAACTCAAAAGGATGCCGATGACCACGGACTGTGGCAGGGTGAATGTCGGAAGAGCCTCGACGGTCGTATTCTGTCCGTAGAGGTCCTGAGAGCTGCAGTTGTTCTCCATGCATTCAGACGAGAAATTGGTGCCTGTCGGAAACCAGGGTCCAGAGAAGTTGTACAATCCAGATTCATTGAAGAAGTCGGATACGGCAGACTCTTGCCTTTCGTCCCGCATTCGCTCTTTCCTGTGGGAGAATGAACAAAAAGTATTAATTGCTGGGCAAAAAAATATGATAATAATAATGAGCTTGAAACGACACATGAACGGCAATGATAAATGAGTTTCTTAAATGGGAGTTGAAGATTTGCAGTCCAAATAAAAAATCTCAAAGCGAGCTATTGTTTTGTTATTACGAAAACGTGACAAAAATGTCAAGCGCCCCAAAAAGTCATCGCAGCTTCTTCTCATTATGAAAATATTAAAAAAAATAAGAGAAACCAACAACATTTAACTAATGAGCACAATTTCTACTAATGTAAAATTTTTCAATGTAACTATTCCATAAGAATTTAATAAACCTTCAGCTTAACACGTATTTTTATTGTGAACAAGAAGTTACCAAAAGACAGAAAATGATTTTAATTCGCATAAAAAGTATCAGGAGAATATAAAGGACAAAGTAGCTGCTTCTAAGTAAAAGTAAAAACTAAATTTCCATTGCGGGACAAACAATGTGTGGCCGTACGTTGTCGTGTAGGAAATCAATGTTTTTCCGTTGCATAAGTGGAGGAGTCATTATCTCTAGTACAATGTGTTCAAAGTATACGCGTTTAATGAGGTTAAACAGTGCAGCATGGAAGAAGTCAAACTGTACGTATTGAAAAAGAGTCAGCGAGTACTTTTTAAAGGCCACACTTTAAATAAAGTTAGGGGCCAAAACTCTACCTTCACGATAAAACCAAATTATGAATTTTGAGGAAGATTTTTTCTTCGGCAGCTGTTTTAGGTTGTACATACCTCGAACAGGACCTATCAGCCACGATTCCGTACACAATTTCCGCTAGAATCGCTTTGTGGTCCCACAAAAATTGAATATCAGGCTTTTTTAACGCTTCGTGCCCCACCTGTGTAGACATTATCATACTCAGTAGCTCAACTTTCTCTCGTTCATCACAGTATCCTTTTATCCCATAAGCCTTCATCACAGTAGCCCTCATCACAGTAGCCCTCATCACAGTAGCCCTCTTTCCAGTAGTCCTCATCACATTAGCTCTTATCACATTAGCTCACATCGTAGTAGCCCTTTTCACATTCATCTCACGTTCACTTCACGTTCATGGCATAATCCCATCATGTTCACATCCCGTTCACGTCATGCCTCTCCTGCGCCTGAGCCGACAATGAATTCACCTAACTCGCCCCTTCCACACGCTCAGGTCTTCACACGCTCAGGTCTCCACACGCTCAGGTCTCCACACGCTCAGGTCTCCACACCTCATCATACTCAGATGAAAGCGCGCACCTGCCTTCTTTTTTCTGCTGCGTGAGATCCCAAATTTTACAGTTCGTTTGTGTATTTGAAGCGTTCCATTCAGCGAGCCCTAATGTGCGCTTCGTTTTCAAACTTCCTGTGAATTATGATTCCACCTACGGTAATGGTACAGTTGCTACAGGGGGAAGTACCACCATCTCTACAATGGCCCAAATAAACCTAAAGTTTTAATTTACTATTCGCAACTTGAATTAACTAAGCTACATTTTTCTTTTGGGTTAAAAAGCGTGGTGTTATCCCTCGTTTACCCCGCTCCGGGCCATTTACCCCCGGCAGCAGGTCGGGCTTATCTGGGCCGCCTCGGAGCGGTCCGGCCTTCTATCCTCGGCCCGTTTCCCGGCACACCGGACCTCATCTTCCTTCATTACCGTTTTATCTAAGTGAGAGAGCTTTCATTTTCCACAATCGCTCTGGGAGCTGCTGATATCTGATAGCCTGAACGTGCTTTCTACACTCATAGTTATTTCGTGAGTTATCGTCATGTTGTTCATTTGTTTTCGACATTTATGAGAAATAATTATTCACTTAGGTCTATGTATATTTTATAGTGTTTTAATCTTCACATTTGTAATGATTTTGTGCGATAAACGATAGTTCCATATCTATTTTATTTACTTGTAACGCATCACGTTTGAGCCACGCTGCAAGTCCCGTTTTGTTAAGCATTCGAAACTGAGAAGAAATTGAAATTTATCTCAAAAATGTGAACACGTGTTAATTGAGAGTACAGGGGATAGGCCATAGAAAAGTGGCTGAGCCAATTCTTCTCCATTCTTATCGCCTCGAGACGCGAATACAATGATGTTTAACGTGCAATTTGGAGCAGTGAATGTCATTAGAAAGTGGTGGCCTCGTTTCACTGAAATGCAGATAGCGCTCCTATTTGGAACGAGTTGGGTTTGTGCTATTAAGAAGCTTAGTCCTATTACAAGCAATGAGTTTACTATTCGCTGTGATGAATTTTCTATCGTACTATATTGCAACTTCTTCTGGAAAGTGAGCTTTGTTCAACACATGATCCAGGTAACATTCGTTGTATTCGAAATTAATGAGAAATTTATACGTCGTTTCAGTTGAAATCGTCCCAATTAGGAGCTTTGCCTGCGTTTGCTGGACTAACTGTCTGAATTATGGCTTTTATTAAGTATCGATCTTATTTTGAACACCAGGTGTTCATTCTGTGTGATAAATAATGTTAATGAAAATATAACATAAAAGCACATGCATTCTGAATTGAAGTGCAGTAGTAGTGTGAAAAATTTCTCTCGAAGTTAATTTCATTAACGCGTATTCTTAGATTTGAACAAACGTCCTAACCATAAACCGTTAACGTTGCATAAATATTGTTTCGTTTAACCCTGCTGCCTTGAATTCAGAAGAAATACAGAAGAGGTTGCATAAAAAATAGACAACACAGGACAAAAACACGACGTCGCTGAAAACGTCGATTTTGCAATCATCAATTCAGAGCGCGGACCCTATTTCCTGCGGGAAAGACTACCCTTCAATTGACTCAATTTAGCCCATAAAAATGTCAGTACAAGTAGCCATTGCGGCGGCTTTTTTGAGGGAGTGCTTGCTGCCGCGGCGAGGCGACGGGCCGCGGCGCGTAGGAATACCAACAGGAAACTAAGCCCCGCCCCTAACTCGCCGTAACTCGGCCTAGTTCGTTTCCTGGCCGCCGGAGACAGAAAATTGCGTCTGTTCTGCTTGGACTGCAAAGTCAGAATTCGTTTGGCCTGTTTGATAGAGTGTGAAGCTGCTCATGTGAGGTACAGGTAGTCTTTGGAAAATGTTGTAGTTGTTTTACGTGTGATTCCACGTGTGTTCAAAATGCTTAGTTCGAAGTATTCCAAATATGTCATCTACAGGGTGTCCCAGAAAAAAGGAAACCCATTTTCAAATTAGT
>VOMN01046941.1:0-18069 GCA_014899125.1 Orchestia grillus | reverse complement strand
AAATATATTGTACATACCAACGGTGTATTTATCCATTAATGCTCTTAGGAAATAGTATAGATTATTTTAGAATGTTTTTATCTTCTTCTAAAAGCAGCACCCATAAATTGCATCATTCGACTTCGAACCGTCTGTCTGTGAGCCAACGCGGTGAAGACGAAAGAGCTCATCTTCGATACAAGATCACTAGTTATTGATGCATACGAACGATAAAGGTCGCAAAATAATGCCAGAACACTTTAACCCAGACAATCCTGAGTGATCTAAGCAACTCTGACACTCATATTTTAAAGTATTTACTTCAGAGAGCATTCCAGAAAAAGAAACTCCTACGTTGTAAGCTAAGAAAAACACCGCGCCAACTGAGTACACATGTTAATTAGGGCTCGTTCGTCATTGGCCAAAGCCACCTGGATAGAGATGCAAGTTACTTGCATCCGTGCTTAGGCCAGACGAGACAAAACTTAAGCTAATCACGCACTGCGATGTTTTTTGTTAGGCAAAAAAGATGAAGCTCTCGAACTAAAATGCGCAGTTCCAACTGTAAAACGTAGCGCTGGATATTCAATGTTTTGAGGTTGCTTCACAGCCAATGGAACTAGGGAACTAGGAAACTAGTGAAGGTGAATAGGATCATGAAACAAGATCAGTGCATCAAAATTCTAAATAAGAACGTAAAATGGTCTGTTGAAGCTCTTGATCTTGAACCTGATTGGATCCTTCAACACGATAATGATCCAAAGCACAAGACCAAATCTGTTACGAAATTGTTCGACGATAATTATGTTAGTGTTTTATAGTGGCTAAGCCAGAGTTCCAATTTGAAAACAGTCGAGAACTTGTAGAGGTTTTGCAAGAACGAATTAACACAAGAAAATCAAGAATCTTAATGAATTGGAAAAAAATTACTATTGACAAGCAGGCCAGTATTTCTGTGGAAATTTGTAAGAATTTTGTGGAATGCCATAAATAACTTCTGAATGAAATAATTGTCAATGTATGGGTTCTGCAATCCAATATTCACCGGAGTATGAATAAATTTGAACCTATTCTTCTCGTTTCTGTGAACTCGAACTCGATGTTGCACAAAAACAGGTTACACACAAAGTACACGTGTACAGTTAAGCCCGAAATTATTCATACCTTCGTATATTTGTGATGAAATTGAAATACACTGGGGCATGAATAATTTTCAACACGTGTACTTTTTGTGTGTACCCATTTATCTAAGCAGTCAAAGAAGAAAAAAATACACGGATCCAGATTCTCGGCAACGTATTCCTAACCAACGAGGTTACGTCTAGATTAGAAGGTAGTCAGTTACAGCAATGCAGAAAATTACATTATGCCACAAGTGATTTACCGTCATTTTTGATGACACGGCTAGGACATTAGTTCAGCAATAATCAGTATCGTGAATACGAGCTGTTATGAGAATGCAGTTTGCCCAGCACAGTTTTCATTCTTCTTCGGGTATTATTAGAGAAAGAACATCATTCATTAGAAGAGTTTTGGAAGGTAATTTGATGACTACCAGATCATGGCTTACCGAGAAGGTAAATGGCAATGTTGGAGAATGAACTTATGTTCTATATAATAATACGCTTGTGCCTACCTACGTACCTACCGTTCCGTCACGCTTCGCCACTTTGCAAGTGAAATTTCAGGCTTCAAGCGAGTATCCTGTATACGCAAAAGCCAGTCTTTGCGACATATTTTCAGTTTCCCTAGTAGAGTTCATACTACATCAAGAAGAAAATTGCTTCCAAGACCGGACTATCTTTACCCTGAACCTTTAACCTCTGTCCAACACTTGAGAGGACCAATTCTCAGGGGCTTGTTTATCTAAACTTAGTGTATCTTAACTTAGTTTATCTTAACTTAGTTTATCTAAACTTAGTTTATCTAAACTTAGTTTATCTAAACTTAGTTTATCTAAACTTAGTTTATCTAAACTTAGTTTATCTAAACTTAGTTTATCTAAACTTAGTTTATCTAAATTTCCGTGAAAATTTCGCGGATCCTGCTAGTAATAATAATAAAGGCCGCCAGGCGAGACCTATTAGAACTACCGTTAGCCTTTTACTGTCCCAAGTGCCTAATTCTGTACACTCACTATAATTACTTTTACACATCAATGTGTTTTTTAAACAAAAATGCAGTCTTCCAACAGGAAATATTGTCTTATAATTCTTGGTTTTACGCCCAGTGTAGCATTAATAAGCCTTCGAAAGAAAATGCGTGGAAGTGAACAAGGGTTTGTGAACAAGAAAATAATTTGGGCACTAAAGAATTAGGAAGAACAGAATCAGAAGAACAGCAATCCATATTCAACGACAAAAATTCAGATGTAAAGACTTACAAAAACAGACAGAGCACTCTGATTTACAACAGTAAGCCGACGGCCTACGAGCGTCCTATATTATTCTTTTCATTTTCTTCGTTAAGAATACATATTTAACCAGCTGTTTTACACAGGTGTAACCCGTGCCTGATCATGTATGTATGCTATTAGAGCATGCATGTATATAGCACTATCACTCAGTGAATTCTTAACTCTTCATTGTTTGTGATGTGTGTGCTGTCCTTGTAAGGTGTAGTCGCGAGTGACGCTGGTCTAAACCTTTGTTTGTAAATATGAGTGGGGTCTATTCAGTCGATGTTTGTGGTTATATTTTCTAAATACTCGTATACCATTCAGATGTTTTTTCACGTTAAAATTTTTTTCTGGTTACTCTGAATTATGATGAACTGATTTCTTATTTCAGAAGTTGAACACGACTATCCAATCATTGTAGTTGTGAAATTATCCAATGTACTCACAATTCACGTAATGATTTACCATATTTCTTTTCCAGCTTCTCAACCTTATGGAATTGTCCAAGTTCAATGTGTGTTAAAACTCTCAAGAATCTACTTATCATATTTACTAACTAATACATTAGTATTTAAGAGATTCTGAAGGCGCTCCGACCACGAAATGTGGATTACGGAAATGAAAGCCCACAGATTTAGAGAGGCTCTTCAGCCTAGTACCACCAGTTTCACACCTGTTTCTGCATTCCGCACTGAGCTTCGCACCTCTTATTTTAGGTGAGTGACTCGCCCGATGTGACGACATTGTGCACGTGGGGAGAACCCTCACCTCCACCCACAGGTGCAACTTCACATTATGTGTCACCTGGGCGTTACTTTCGCGTGCTGGCAGTGGGAGACGAGCATCACAAAAACATTGATTCATTGCTCCGAGCATTGACGTTTCCGCGCGGCGTTCATGAGCAGTGATAAGAAGAATTTATAACGTGTCGAGGGGACGTCACCTACTCCAGCGTTCCCAGAGCTGTCGTTCGTCAGATAACGTCGACAAGCGGAGCGCGGTGGTGTGTTGAATCTGGCGGGCCTGAACTGGCCGCGCCGCTGGGGGCAGGGGGTCTGGCCGGGGCTGGGTGCGTGCAGTGCTGTGCAGTGCCGTGCTGTGCAGTGTGCAGTACCGTGCTGTACAGTGTGCAATGTCTTGCTGTGCGGTGTGTAGTGCCGTGATGTGCGGTGTACAGGGCTGTGTTGTGTGCACGGTTCTTCTATGCAGTGTGCAGTGCCGTGCTGTGCAGCATGTGGGGCTCTGCTGTGAGGTGTGCAGTGCAGTGCCGTGTTGTGTGGTGTGCAGTGCTTGCCGTGTTGTGTGGTGTGCAGTGCTTGTCGTGCGGNGTGTTGTGTGGTGTGCAGTGCCGTGTCGTGTGGTGTGCAGTGCCGTGTCGTGTGGTGTGCAGTGCCATGTTGTGTGGTGTGCAGTGCCGTGTAGTGCGGCGTCGTGATGTGCGGCGTGTGAGGCTCTGCTGTGCGGCGTGCAGCCCTCCCCACCTGTTTTCCCCCTGCCTTGTTTAGCAACTCGATACCAAGAACTGCAGAGACTGACGATTCATTGGAAAAATGTTCGCTCTCTTATTGAGGAAAGAAAAATAGGCGAGCAAAAAAGCTCGTTTCTTCTGACACCCACCAACGAGACTGCAATGTTCAGGCCTGAAATTTGCGTGGAGTTATTTTGTTAGTAGGTTAAAGGTTACTCGTGTGGCTTCCTGACAGAACTCGTGCCGCTCTCGCACATGAACGGGGTGTCATCTCCTCCAGCGGTTGAGCGCTTCTCTTTAACAAGTTATCTTGATTTTCATGGACTATGGCTCGTAAAATTTGGGTTTGTCTTTAAAGTATATCTCATCTGGAAGACTGATGAACTCGAAAATTCAAACTTTAGGCATAATTTATTTGCCATTTGGAAAAAAAAACTCCATACTGTCATTAAACAATTTCATCTTGAGTGAGATACGATGAAAAGCCTTGGTCACTGCAGATGTTATTACCTTTCGCTTTGATTTCATAGTAATACTGAAAAAATTCAAAATGACCATGAATTGTCCTAAATGATTGATTCATATCGAATTATGTTTGTGAGATGTGCATGTTGAGGTTTTTGACCATTTATTTAGGCAAGTTTTAATAAACGCAAGATTCATAAGTGAAATTGATATTTCGCACCGTTGATGAGGCTTGTATTACAAGTACAATTCGTAGCTGAAAAATAGTTAAAAAAAACAACAAATTCAGCCGGCATGAATAACTTAGGGGATTATTTTAGCCCGATGATGAGATTTGTATCACATGCATCATCCTCAGTAACATTTTAATTAAAAAAGAAACACACCTAGCCGGCACGACCATTTAGGACGAATGAAGATGTTGTATATATTACATCGTGAGGCTTATGTTGCACACATACTCCATGACACGCTCCTGCCCCCCGCTGCCCCGCACGCTGTGTCCACTGCCCCAGCCCTCTATCGACCCTGTCCAGCTCATACCGGTGGTCGGGCTCTAGAGTACGATGCCTGCGCTGTCTGGCGCTGTTACTAAGACTACCCACACCCCCTGCCAGGTCTCGGGGTCCGGTTTATGGGTCAGTGTAGTTTGGTGCCTGCAAATGTGGATTTCAACCTGCGACTTGCGTGGTGAACGTCATGATTTTAGTCTTGAGAAAGCTGCTTTCATCTCCAATTTTTTCGCGTGAGAATTTGATCCGCATAACAGACTATTTTTTAGCAATGTACTCTTCACGGAAAATCAATTAAAATTGAGTTGATTTTGTTATTACTCGTAATGCTTTGCGTTATGAAATATTTTTTAGGTGGTAATGAACTTATTTGTAAAATGTCTCTCAAATCATGCTTCTTAATATTATTAATCGGAACTGTTACCAGTTTGTTGGTACGTCCTAATTGTATTACAGCGCATTTCTGAACGCTTTTATGATTGGCTGTACATTACTTGGTAAGAGTTTATTCGTCTTTTCTGGCTGTGGCATACATCGGTTCATGTGTATGACGACAGAACTGTTGCAGCGTCTTCAGTTGAGGCTCACTGAGGCAGCTGACGAGAACAAAATTGTGTGACCTGTTCAAGACCCACTGCTCCTAAATTCACTGAAGAAAACCTGGCCTACCTAAATCAGTACCTTCAAGGTCACGATAAAAAAAGTCCTTTTGTGTCTTTCTTGAAGCTCTTTATGGACGAGCAATAAAAATTCTCTGTTTCTAGTACGAATGTTCAAGGGAAATTGAACTGACGTTAGTCTTCTAGGATTGATCAACAAATCGATATAGGCGACTGAAGTTTACCTGCGAAATGGATTTCATTTCGATATTTTTTACTACAGAGCAAATATCCGTCTGGAGGCAACCTAAAACAGTCATCAGTCCTGATTTTACAGCTCTGACTTGGAGCGTGGAAGCACGGCGTTTGGATGGTGTTAGGAATAGTTGCCTCGTGTGAAAAGCAATAGCAAGGTTTATTTGAACATGAGAAATTCGGTATATCTTATGAGACAGACGTAATTCCCAATGTTGAGGGGCTTCTCCAAAGATGATGCGTAATATTCAGAGTGTATGATATGTAAAATTATTATGAAGAAAGTGACGAAAATATGACTAGCATGCATGCACTGGAGATCTCCATCGCCAGATAGCAGTATAGCTGAAGTTTTGAAATTCTTGTCTATGAGACAAGTGCAAAATCGATACTCTCTCCAAAGTCGGTCAAATTTTCCTGGAAGCTGAATATTCTTTTGAATAAAGTTGAGAAATGGCACTATACGAGTATACAACTACATTTAAAGACAGATCGAGATGTGAGACTCTGCAGTAGGACCAGCTCTGTAAAATGCACACCCATTTCGACGTAACAGATGTTCTCGTTACTATGTTTATTCGAGCCCAGCAATCTGGACTTCGAATAAAGAAAATAACGTACGTTGGCTGACGTGATGAGGTGAGAAGCGCTGTGATGTTTCAGGTGCTGGTGCGTGCGTGGGGGCATGGGCAGGTCGTGGACGACCTTTCGGAATCTTGAATAATTCAGTAGTTCTCAGTCTCACCCTCATGCATTTCAATCAATTGACATCATTCTGATGTCAGTTTGGAAATCCGACTGTTGAGGATAGGTTTTGGAGATTGTACTGTGCTTAAAGCATGATATTTTTTTTCAAGTTCAGCAGTGAAAATATAATTTCCCTCATGAAATAACACTTTGTAGATCCAAAGTAATTCACGTGTGACTTCAGTGGTCTCGAACCCTCTTCTCAGTGTGAGTGTCGCCACTGCCAGTATACATTACCACTAGTCCCATGCAGATATAATGATATTCCGAGCTCGAGCCAGCAATGTTTTGCATTACACCCCCCAACTTGGATTTCGGTAAAGCATATATTCGGTGTATCCACCTGACTGTAGAGTTCCTTTTGTACGGAAGCTAACAGTCGTTTCCGTAGAACCGGCCGAACTTTGTTATCCTAATGTATCAAATTATCCAAATTTTACTTGGGGAGTATTTATAATCTATCATTTTTCCTAATGTATCAAAATATCCATACCTTGCAGGGATGAGGTATTTATTCAGAATATAGCATTGGCTGTGAGGAAATGACATCACTATTTTACAAGGCAGCTTCTTATCTTGCTAGCTCATGTTTGTCCTTTTTTATTTCAATAGTCGAAGTTATTTACCTCGTACTGATACTCTGAGCTCGAGTAGAAACCCAAAATGCTCTGTATCCGACCTTCCCGCATTTGGTCAATAAACTGTAGATCTAAGTACTATATTTTTCGGAGTCTTTATATGTGAAATTTTACAAATAATTACTCGTTACCCAGGGAGGTCTTTCATGTTCTGTGAGAAATGACTTCGCTGATCGCTGAAACTTGGTAGCCAACTTTTGGGAGACAACTCCGACAATAACATTAATCAAAATGACTAAAAATGTATACAGCATCATTTTTTCAGGGTGGCTGAGAAAGAATCGAGAAGACAATGCCACGACAATTCGTGTGAAGTAGTCTTAGACAGATAACCTTGCCTGGCATCGGAGTGAGATAAAATGCCTGGAATGCTGATGTTCATTATTTATACCGGCCCGGAAATGAGTTCGATCTCTGCATTATTTTTCAACTTTCCTCCTGGTAGCATTTTTTCATAGCAGTTCTAATTAAAATAACTTTTTTATTGTAATCTAAATCATATTTTTACCAGTCTAATTCTGAATGGAATGATAATCTATTGTTACGACGATGTATACTGACTAGGAGCCTTGTACTTCGAACAAAATTAGCCTAAGCGTTTTGCTGCAAGCCGGACATTGACAAAAAAGTCACTCATGGCATGGTCTCATTTGCGGCACTCGGCGAAGAACGACGACCCTCTGGCAGTGCGTTGTCGCTCTTTAAGATCCCATTTAGATAGATGGATGAGCCAGGCAGGTGGGGATGAAGGTCAAAGAAACTCTCATGTTCAGGCAAGCGGGGCATGGACAGTCAGTCTATTGTGCCCCTAATAGCATGCACCAGCTTCTGTATTCATGGGCTGCAGCCCCAGCATACGCGTACATTCATCACGTTGCTGCGGTTAATTCTGTCATGACGGTCAGAAAGCCGCTGCACGGGAGGAAGTGTGCGTATTTTAACAAGTTTACCATGCGTTACGCTACGGGATTTGTTTGGATGGTGATCGTTTGTCCGTGGATATTTTGACGAGAGTAAGTATCACGACCCTTCCACAATTGCAGGAAATTGTGGAGTAGTAAACCCATGTGTATGCGTAGTTTGCGGATCAGAATTAGGTGAGGCTTTTTTTTATTAGAATCACACGGTGGCTGGCAAAAAGCGTCCGCTTTGCACACGGTGGGTCTCTCGCAACTGATTTTTAGGCAACGTGTATAAATGTAATTTTCTGCATTCCTGTGTGTTGAAAACTCCCAACTAAATGACTTGTTGGGCACTAAAAATTATTAAACATATCAAATAAGCGATAGGCTTGGAAACCTTTTAATCTAAAATTATTTCTCTAAATATAATTAAAGCTGTGGTGTAGCGAACAGCCAGTCTCTGCAGTCGTGTGCTGCGCACGACGCCGCTCTGATGCGGTAGCGGAAACCCTTTAACCATCCTAAAGTTTCTTCAGGCTTGAATGTTTCTAAAACAATATGCTTGTATCGATGTATGTCATTAATCTTGCAGTTGAGGAAGACCAAATTTAGAAGATGACTCCATAGCTTTTAGAAAATGCCCTGAAGGCGTTCTATCTATAACTTTAATCACGTGCTGTTCCCTGAGAGGAGCCCTGTGGTGTATGTGCGCATCGAGAGCTTATCAAAGAAACCTTGATGGAGACACGCCAATGAGTGCACGATGACATTCAAGCATTAGGCGCTTTCTACCCAATTACGGGTCAACTAATCTTGAGGTCGGATTCCCACCAGCCCCCCCAGGAGTTTTGTGAGGCCATGCCCGTGCCCTGCACAATTTGCTGAGTTTCAACTCGACTGGCATCGCTCGCAGTGCTGTTGAGGACTTCGTTCCAGAGGCCTGTGAAATTATTGCTGAAGCAGTGTCAATTCAAGAGGCGGGTATGGTCTCGTAGTCTTTTTGACGAAGGTGAAGTTGTCCGAATGGCCTAACGAGCCAGAAACTAAGTTTTTGTTCTCTTTCAGCTGAATTAAAAAGACCTTTATCGGTTCCTATAGTCGCCTCATTAGAGGAGAAATGAGAACGAATTCTTCAGTCAAAATGTGAATAAAATACCATGCGTGTTAAGTGACACTTCATCACGAGTTCTGTTGGTCGTCTTACTATTTGTGAGATGAATAATTAAACAAAGAAAGTATTTAAATCTTCGTCTATTTATGCAGAAGAACCATGTCTAACTATTTTCTATTTCATAGGATGTAAACGTAATGGTGTACGTGTGTTTATTATGCGCCTTTATTTTGCCAATCGTACAAAAACTATACAATATTGTACACAAACGGAATAACGCAGCTTGCGGTTACTCTCGGTTACGTTAGTTCTCGTTAGTAAAACTGCCTACTGACAGCACAGTGCACTGCGAGTCTAGGGTGCGACGGATGATCTGACACCCTCGCTCCGTTAGTAATAAAAGTAGTAGGAAATATAGAATGAAGTAAAGCATTTCCGATCTGAAACGATATGCGCTGTATTGATATTTCGAAAATAGAAATGCTTTCGTTCATAACTTCTCTCCGTTTTGATCAAGTAACAATTATGTGTGAGATCATTTTTTCCACATTCTGCATGCCCAGTGTGCCGTGTGGGGGTCAGCTGTGCTTGTAGACGTTGGCAATTAGTTCATGAATATTGTACAAGTCATGAATATTACACATGTTTAAATTCCTTCCGATTCTGAGAGAAAAAAAATGTTAAGTGCTTACACACACGCGGAGAAATAGAGTTAAGCTGAATTACGAAACTTTTTTCAATGGTTGCCATGTTGGTTGTAACAAGGCTGAAAAAATAATCTAATTAAAATATCAAAGAAAACAATTGGGGATAATGTAATAAAACATCTTTAGGTGCAAAGCTCTGACGGTTCTTTGAAAAAGTTCAACCTCAACTATTTTAGATGTTTTCTTTTTTCATAGTGAAACTGGTCAGGTACGCTCCTAATTTGGACGTTTTTGTGAGCATTCACGGTAGGCTTCTTATTTAAACATTTTTTGAGCATTTAAGGTGCGCTTCCAATTATATTTTTTTTGAGCGGTTAAGGTGCGCTTCTAATTTAAATTTATTTTAGCATTTTAGGTACGCTTCTACTTGAATGTTTTTTGAGTATTGAAAGTACGTTTCTAATTGGAACATATTTTCACTCTTGATGAAGTGCGTCTAATTTGAACATATGAAATTAATTTCAGGTACAACTATTTCTGAACTCAAATGAGTGAATCGTAATCGTTTTAGAAGGACAGAAAAATCTTGCATTCTTTCGGAGGTCGAAAATGGAGCTAATATTTGGCAGTTGATGACGTTATTCTGAACAATTGAAGTGAGAGTGGTCGAGTCAGAGTCATGCCATGCGCACTTAATATCAAATGATATTCAGGTGTTTTTTATAACACACTGCGGAAATCAGAGAGACGTTATCACTCGATGGATGCAGCCTAGAGTCCAATTTAAAAAGTGAGGTAGTTACAGTATTGGATACAGATTGTCCTCGAGTTCCTTGTTCAGGGAAAATTCAGAAACACTTAAACCTTAGCACTGCTTCGCTGAACTTTCTATTGGAAAATCGAAACAAATCACAAGTAGGAAATATTTTCTATAGTCTTGAAAAAGAAATGGACATACCTCCTGCAGTCATCACAGTGAATTGCTGAATTTCAAATGTAAAACCAGCGACACTGATTCGCACAAGTTCGCTTCCAGCGTTCGGTGGCACAGGCTCGTGGCGCGGATTGAAGTGTTGTGAACAAGGCTTGCACAGTCTTCAGGAAACTGATCGTAGATTATCGTTTCGAGGCCAATTATTAGTCCTTTTTTTGCAGTGCTGTGGAAGAAATATTGATTGTGTTGTAAGAGTTGTAACAGTGTGTGTAGGAATTATCACTTACAGAGGTACGTAATCGGACAGTTTTGAGTAGAAGTACCGCCCTCAGAGGTACTTTATCGGGCAGTGTTCAGAAGCACCTTCCCCAGAGGTAGGTTACCGGACACATTCTAGAAAAACTACCCGAGGAAAAAAGCGAAAGCGATCGTCTGTGAAGCCTAAACACAAGAAATGGGGCGCATTTCGCAGACGGCACTCCTGGGAACATCGTACACCAGCCTCGATTTGCAGGCGCTCAACTTCGAAGTGGAACGGAGAACGAGGAGGTCCTTCTACGTGAGTTGGTCTTGACCCTGCCTGCATCTGTTGCATTCTCTCGCCTGAGTGAACCAACCTCTCTTTGAGACTGAAACATTGCACGCTTGTATTCTAGGTAGACATACTAAGCCCCTTTCTTCCTTCCGCTAGCTTCAGTTAACGCGTTTCCTGCTATTTACCTACGCGGTGCGCTTATTTGTCCCTAGCAAATCGCATCATCACGCGGAACTCGCCAACCTGTAAGTGTTGAGCTGGCTTTCTCAAAGCCAGAAATGATTGAGTGTTGGGCTTGTTTATTATCTGGCCTCTGCGTACCATACGCAGCTAGTTTCGCTGCTTTGCTCTGGTCCTGACAGACAAAATTTTGTATTGGGTTTCGTGATGAGAAACGTTGTCTGCAGACTCCTTGAGTTAAGCATAGTAATAATGAGATTTCGGTGTCGTGGATTTGAGTTAACGCTTGAGGTCCTCGAGGGCAGTCTATCGTAATCATACTTACTATCTTCCTCTAGTTAGCTAAACTAACAGCGATGTTGCTTTATCTTGTATGCAATTTGCTTTCATGAAGTTAATTAGTGCATGGCAACTTCGCCTCATCTGATTTTCTCTAACAGCTAACACCACTAACCGCTCCTGCTCAGCGTGTTTTGGAACCTAGAATGATTTAACCTATTCACGGGAACTCGAAAGTCTTCAACTTTGATTTTGATTAACAGCGTGCGTCTTGAGTGCTTCCTGATACTTGTGTTCTTTAAGAGATAAAATGCAGTAGCTTTATTGCCTTGCTTTTTAAGAGCAATTTAAGGTGAGTGTTCAAAATGCGTGCTTCTCATTGCAACATAAATATTTGTCAACAATTTACCTCGAGTGTGCTCCTCTTTCACAGGAACGTTCAACGACAGCTGCGTGTTTCTGAGAACCAATTGGGACTTGCTGCGTGCGCTACTTTTTCCTTCCTTTAATCGTCTGCGGAAATGTTGGTTCCATGAATATGTTTTAGGCTTGTTTTCATCTGTTATGGTAAATTCTTTTGTCAGACAGCCGTTTTTGAAGTACATTTCGGAGTACGTTTTCAATTACAACTTATTATGAAAGTTTCGTTTGCATCGAAATTTTCTCATCGGGATCCCTCCTGCCGAACTTGTGAGTGAGTTTCATCTCAATTCGATACTGCCTCCGTCATTCTTGTGTAACTCTCCTCGATTTCGTGCACTATGAGCATTGGCCAAGCATGCGCGTGGGTCCGGTCATCTGCTGACGTGGTGTTAGTGTTAATGTACATTTTTATGGTACTGAAACAGCAGGCTTAAACTCAGAATTTATTACAAAGTGCGAGGGCTATTTCAGGATATTTTTAGTGAGCTAAATAAAGGATAGTGTTAAAGCAATAATGTACGTATTTAAATCAAATTTTCAAAAATATTATTGATGAAACTTCTTTATCAAATTATTCTATGAAGCCACTTTTTGCTTCGAAGACGGCTTCTATTATAGGGTCCGAAACCTTGGGTAAACTGAAATTAACCGGTCCATCTTCATTTCGGACATCACTTGGACAATGGTGCTTTAGTGAAGCAATAGTGCTATGAAATTGTCGATTGGTTGTCTCCCTTTTAACAATTCTCCTCAAGTAGTAGTCTATAGGATAAAAGTCTGGCGAGTTTGAGGGCTGCAAATTGGAGGTTACATGATCGTTAAAATTCTCTGATAATCAATCTTGGGTTATCGTGGCTTTGTGAGAGGGTTTCGACTTGTGCTGAGAGACGTATGACCTTCCATTGGATTCGTATCTATCCAGGGCCTAACCACAAGTTTTAGATCATCAATATATTCAGTAGTATTAACCCTAAGACCCTGTAGTAAAATGAATACAAGGTAGCATGACGTGACCTTCACTACTCGCCACTCTTAAAACTAACATAGCTTTAGTTGAAGCAATTATGACTGTCATTTTACTTTTTTAGATGGCATCTTAAAAAGGTTTTCTGAATTAAAAAAATAATAGCATAAATGATTCGAGCGTCTATTGAACTGCAAGCGACATGTCCTCAAATAGCCCTCGTACGCTTTATTTTATATTTATATATTTTTGCTGAATTTCGTTTCTAGTCGATCAACTGATGATGTATCGTGACTATTTAGACAAAGGCATTCATTTTAAAGGAATAACGCTTATAATTTCATCCTCACATATTTTTGAATGTACACCTTAATCATATTGGGGAGCAATTCCTTGGGCACAATTATTTATGGAAACTATATGATGCTATATAGTATCATATAGTATATAATACTCTATAGTAACTATAAATATGATAAAAACTATATTTTTACCATAACTCATCGCAATAGTCATGGAACGCTAACACTTAACAGCAATTAAATCATTGTGTATCAGAATAAAACCTACTCCTGCTCAGTAATATCTGCTGGGGTAACGCTCACAGCAACGAGCAGGTCGCATCCTGGCATCGAGAAGCTTGCAGGAAATATCCGAATTAACGTCACCTCACTTCAGCTACCCGCATGGCTGTGATGGTGCCCTTTAATAATCCTGCATCAATGATATCTTATTCAGTATTCATCGCGTAACTCTTGGCGTTCGTCCGATCTTGCTTTGCAAGCTCGTGTGGCCCGCAGTTTAGTATGTCTTTTCCCTGCGCTTCTTTCTTGTGGAGGGCAAGGGTGTGAAGGAAATTTTGACATTTTCGCATTTTTTCGTTTAATGTAGGTCGTATTATGAGGTTAACCTTATGTGCAATGTTCTTTGAAATTGCTGCACTCGGGGCAGCTTGGCTCCCGCATGCGACGTAAATGTCCTGTGAATGATAGCCATAATTGAGACTGAAGTTTGTACATCATGTTCAGGATATACAGCACTATGAAAAATATTATTAGTCGTTTGATTTGCATAAATATTCCTACATTCTTGGCGTTCTTATAATTGAAAAATTTGTATGATGTCCTTACGACTAGGATAATTTTATTGAACTGACGTAAACTTACGTCACGTCATGCTCCCGTGAACTCGTGTACGGATGTGAAGTTGTTGCTTGTCTGAAAAACATCGGGTTTCGTCATGATGCCAATTGCAGTTAATTAAATTGTGAGTGCTATTGTGAACAATTTTTTGAAGTACCTGAAGTGTCGCAGTGCAGTCCCGAACTAAGTACTTTAAAATATGAGGAAACGCTCACCATCGTGTGACATGTTGCACCGGCTATGACATTCCCTGACGTTAAAAATAATTGTTGTTCCTGTACTGGAAAATATGCTAGCCCTTTGTCTGGCAAGGATGATTTATTTTTTGTGTACTCAATGTGTACTTTTTCAAATTTGGACAAGTAAATTCACAAAAAATTAGGAAAAGGGATAGACACGAGTTCACTGGTATTCCGCTTTCCGCGCTAGGCTAACTGACCTCGCCCGAGTGTGCTCGAGTAATCTAAAAAAAATTCTAAATTTTATACTTTATGCTTTAAAGTAAAATTATTGCGAGGGAAGAGGTTAAATTCAGTAGAAGTACATCCACTCCTATGTTCTACGTCTTTAATTATATTTGTGCTCCATTAATTATATTGGGCTCCAGTACGCCATGGGCCCCATGGCGTACTGGTTAGTGTGATGGCCCCGCAGCCGGGACGTTCAGAGTTCATATCCCGGCTCGGGCAAGGTATTTCACGTAACCAGGGAGTACTTCCCTTGGGAAAGGAAGCTTAAACCACACATTCCTCGCATCCCTCACCACGCCAGTAGTTATAAGACATTGAAAACCCAACAGTAAAACGTGTTGGAATTAATAAAGGTTCTTTTAAGTGTTTTGATACTCATCGGGTGCATCTGAAAAATTTTCTCTGACTGAAATACCCGAAGGTGAAAAATTAAGAGCCTTTGAACAATTTGGAAATGAATTTGATACTGTTTAATTAACTCATCCTACGACTTATGTGGTTATACATCTGCTCGAACTTAAAAAATATGTAAAAAAATGTACCTGGCCACGGAAATGTTTAAAACAAGCAATACATGTAGTAAAAGACTAGTGTGCATAGTTAGTTGCTTGAGCAGAATTCTAATTTCATTACGATCATACTTCATTATAATTGACATAGCGTTGAATGTTTCAATTCCGGTACATCTCTAATTCCTGGTTTATATGTCATTTATTTATTTTTAACAGTTGGCTAAGATTAGTTTAAAGCAGTTGTACTAAAAAACTTTTGTTGTAGAAAACGAATCAATTTCATGATAAAAAACGTTCAATGCAGAAACTAGTTTAAATTGAGGCAGTTTGATATCCGGATATAATTCATCATATTCCCAAATCATCCTCAGTCATTGTATTTTTATATCTTTTTTTGTTTAGATTAACGGAAATTTACTACATTTATTATAATTTAAAAATTTTCAACTAGAATAGCTCATCAATACCGATGGTACTTCCAACAGTCCCGCTTCCTCTGACAGAGTAAGTTATAGATTTACTTATAAAATTGCTATATACACTTACAGTGAGTGTTAAGAAAACTGATGCAATATTTAATTCAAATAAACATAAATTTGTTTTTTTTTTGGAATAAAGTGCATTTCTTAGTATTATTGAAAATTATCTTCACCGTCACATGATTCTTCAGCTGTAGTTCAAAAAATATTCAATCTTAAACGAACATAGCTCACAAACTTCGAAGCACTACAGGCACAAGACCGCATCTATCGAAGTTGTGCAGCGGCCAGAAAATAAGACCGAGGTCGGGCTCAGGGAACAGGTTTTCTCAAACCGAAGCGCTTTAAACCAACTCAGTCCACAGACGCGTCCGAGCGCTGAATACAATGTAGACGAGGGCGAAAAATACCTTGACTTTAAAATGAGATTGGCTCCCAAAGCAACCTTGATCCATTTCGGTAAAGTATATAAATAAGCGGAAGGAAAATAGATGTTGTCATTTAAAAATGAAACTGACTTTTCAAAGCAGTTAGAATGACCACTGCCAGGGTCACCTGTATTTTTTATGCTCTTCTTGCTCTTCTGCTTTTTTCAAGATAAAGACGATAGATGCCGGTCGATTTGGCAAGCGTTTGAAATTGGTGCTCATGAATTTCGTATCGAAGTTCAATGCTCATCGTCGTTTCGCGCTTCATTCGGCAGCATCAGCACTATTCGCAGGAGTTAATTAAATAAAGGACCGTCCTTGGTGCGACTGTCGCATCTGCGCAGCTGAGGGAGCTTTGAGAAATTCCTGCACTTGCAGCAGCAGCAGCTTCAGGCCCGCACAAAGGGCCGGGCTTTGTCGCTGAATAGGTCAAGTCCCGTACTCGTGTTAGCATATTAAAAAAGTACAGTAATGGATGTCAGTTATCAAAAACTGGCACCTGGACAAACAATTTTCTGGTTCCTGCTGTTCTATGTATGCTTGCCCGATTAAAGTGCTGTGGAAGTTCGCAGATGGAAGTACTGAGGGTAAAAGTACTTGTGGGTTAGAGTACTCTAGGTAGAGGTACTGTAGATAAAAGTACTTTAGATAACTTATAAATATTACTACTTGTATTACTTGTAGATAAAATAACTTGTAGATAATACTAATTAAAAAAAGAACTTGTAGACAGAGTACTTTGAGATGATGCTACATATAGATAAAAGTAGTCGGACATTTGGTGTTGCTGGTGCGCACCGCGGCCGGGCCGCAGGACTTCAAAGGGCGCACGTGCACGCAATGCGGGGCAAGTTGTGCCACACGACTTCGCTTCAGTTTGCACCGGTATTGATTTCATTTCAACATTATTTTAGATGAATAAGATAAGATAAGATTTTAGATGAGTAAATGACGCATGTTCTTTGGACGACTTATTTTTTTCTCCGAATGTATTTGTATTCTCATTGTTCTGTTTGTAGAATTTGCATAATTTCACGCACGGACGATGTAGTTGGCCTCCAAAGGTTACCGCGAGGCTCGTACCAGCGGCACATAATAGATCACTTACTACTATCAGTTGTAGCTATTTTCATCGTGTTCTTCTCGGTACCCTGGAAATATATTTCAACATAGTGTTGGGGAAAATCACGTTTACAAAGATCCTTTCCTGGAGGTCCAAGTTTGAAAACCCTCTTGAACAGTTTCATTTGACTCATAAAAATATGAGACTTGTCGGGATGACAACACTGTCAGGCGTTTACTGCTGAAATTATTTCCTAATTGACCAATATTTTCCCACATAGTTCAAATTTTCTCCTGAAAGCACGTTAGGGCTACATAGGGTGTGGAACCAACAAAAAAGAGCGGGAGAATATTTCTGGATAGTAGGGAGGTTCTTTACTTGAACGCACACACCCAGTGCGTGTAAGAGTAATGGCACGGAGTGTACCGAATTCGTTGCCTGGAGAGGCATAGGGCTGTGATGCAGTGATGTAAAATGAGGCGTTCGATTGGGATGGCCCTCTGCTGTGTGCTGCGAGGTAAGATGCGTGCTGGCCTGTTGTGTCGAGCGCTGTGCGTTGTAGTTACTGGTACCTAGGAAGCGGGTGGGCTGAGACACCTCTTTTCCATAAGTCCGATGCATTCAATTAGAGATTAACGCTTTTGAAGCTGCAGTCCAGTATCGGTAAATTGTGCGTTATGCGATGTCGCATTGCGGCGTCATTATATAGCATTGCGGCGTCATTATGCCAAAATGTGCCATCACCATATCGTATTTGGCATCACCATACCGTATTTGGCATCACCATACCGCATTTGGCATCAACATAGCTTATTTGAAATCATCATGCCGTATTGACGCATCATTATGCCGTATTGCGGCATCGTTGTGCAGTATTATGGCATCGTTATCCTGCATTGTGGCATCGTTGTCCTGCATTGTGGCATCGTTGTCCTGCAT